>ML783801.1:705026-717546 GCA_009831015.1 Picea engelmannii
CCCCCCCCTATATGTCTTCCTCTCTCTCCCTCGCACACTAACACACTCACTCTCTACCTCCCCTATTTTTCTTCCTCTCTCTCCCTACCACACTTTCTATTCCCCCTCTATGTCTTCCTCTCTCTCCCTCCCACACTCTCACACACAAAATTTCTATCCCCCCTCTTTGTCTTCCTCTCTCTCCCTCCCACACTATAAAAGACTCACTCTCTACCTCTCTCTACCTCCCCTCTTTTTCTACCTCTCTCTCCCTCCCATACTCTCACACACGCACTTTCTATCCCCCCTTTATGTATTCCTCTATCTCCCTCCCACACACTAACACACTCACTCTCTACCTCCCCCCTTTTTCTTCCTCTCTCTCCATCCCACACTCTCACACTCTAGAAAGAGTGGTACATTGCAAGGATACATGGTAAGGAAAGAAATTCCCTTGACCTAGACCTGAAAAGGCATGTCAAGACCTAGACCTAGACTTAGACCATGACCTAGACCTAAACCTAGACCTAGACTTAGACCATGACCTAGACCTAGACCTTGCCTTTCCATGCCTCACACTCTCACATACCCTCCCTCTCTATATCCCCCCTCTTCGATGCTCTCCCTCTCTCTCTCTCTCTCTCCATCCATATATTTCTCTCCCTCTCTTTCCCTCCCTCTCTTTCCATCAAGGCATGGTGTGGAAAGACATGGCATGGCAAGGCAAGGCATGGCATGGAAATGCATGGTATGGAAAAACATGGAATGGAAAGGAAAGGCATGGCATGGCATATAAAGGGAATGCATGGCATGGAATGGAAAGGCATGGCATGACATGGTAAGGAAAGACATGGGAAGGCATGGCATGGTAAGTGAAGGCAAGGCAATGCATGGCATGGCATGGAAAGGCAAGGCATGGCATGGCAAGGCAAAACATGACATACCTTTCCTTGCCTTTCCTTTCCTTTAAGGCATCACATACCTTTCCTTCAAGGCATGGCATATCTTGCCTTCAAGGCATGGCATAACATGCCAAGGATACCATACCATACCATACCAAGGTAATACATACCATACCATACCATACCATACCATGGAAAGGAAAGGTATACCACACCATACCATACCATACCATGGCATGGCATGGCAAGGCAAGGCATACCATACCATACCATACCATGGCATGGCATGGAAAGGCAAGGCAAGGCATACCATACCATACCATGCCATGCCATGCCAAGGATACCATACCATACCATACCATGGCAAGGAAAGACATACCATACCATACCATACCATACCATGGCAAGGCAAGGAAAGGTGAAGCGAGGCAAGGCATAGCATACCATAACTTGCCAGGGAAAGGTAAGGCATACCATACCATGGAAAGGAAAGGCATATAATACCATACCATACCATACCATGGCAAGGTAAGGCATACCATACCATACCATGGCTTGGCAAGGCAAGGCAAGGCAAGGCAAGGCATATCATACCATACCATGCCATACCATGGCAAGGAAAGGCATATCATACCATACCGTGGTTTTACAAGTAAAGGCAAGGCATACCATACCATACCATACCATACCATGCCAATGATACCATACTATTAGCGTCGGAAGTCACTCCTGGATTGCAGTAGGAGCAGAGCCCGACACCCATCATTTTAATGTCACGATTTGTTTATAAGATGAATGATCAAATGGAGGAAAACTCAGGACAACATCATTTCAACTCTGAAAATAGGCCAGGCGTGTATGGGCAAGTGAGGTCTTAGAGCAACTTCAAACAGTGATTTTTAATAAGGGTGAGCAGTGGGAAGACTTGTATGAGAAGAGAGTGAGGATCTATCATAAACATCAAGTTTCTAACAGGCTGTGAGAGGAAACGTTCAAAGGCAAGATCTTCTTACATTCAAATGCAGAAAACCAGAGAATACAATAATGCAACGACAAATCCTTTATCATAACATAACTGCAACAATTCATGCGAATCATTCGATCATGAACCCTCTGGTATGAGACGAAAACATAGACGGAGTAGGAAAGTTGTTTGTCATAAAACAAGAAATCTCAAATACAGATGCACAACCAGGGAACTAGAATGCTTGTTAAAACTTTACAGTCGGGAGCTCCACTCTACCATCGATAGATACAAAAATGGAGAAAACGCCTACATATACTCAAAAAAACAACAACAACAAGATCGAGATGTTGCATTAAACACATTTTGTCTGCATGGCTTCTAACAATCTGCAGCTGCAGTCTCTGAATGATGGTGCCCCAATGGCAGATGCAATCGAACTCCTGACAGTTTCGTGGGTGAATCGACGTGCCCTTAATTGGTCGTTGGACTTTCCCATTATGGCGGAGGTGATGTATAACCACCATCAAGTACTTCAATAACTGCTTCATTGGGATTGAGGATGGCCCGGCCAACTCGGCACTACTGCGACATGGAAGACCCTTTGCGCTGCCACCTAGATTAGCTGAATGGCCTGATGAATGGGTGTGGAAGCCAACGCGAAGGATGGGGCGCATAACGGGAGTGGTGGCACCAACACTGGGAGGGTGAAATATGATGTGATGAGGTGTGAGAAAATCTATAGGGGAAGACACATGGCAGAAGGAAATAAGCGGAGGGGGGCAGAAGATGAGATATAATGGGCACGTTTCAGCGTGAGGCTGACGTGGAAGGGGAGCGGGACACATGGCAGATGATGAGTGGATGATGATATGGGAAGGGGACCATGCAGACCAGAAGAGGGGAGACAAACAGATGTCGGAGAATGAGAAAGGGGCTAAAGGGAGCGAACCTCATCACATGGTCAGGTGGAGAACAGATGGCAAGATGACACGACAAGGAAAGGGGCCCCATGTTGATTAAACATAGAAAGACAGAGGATGTCCGGATTTCCTAAGCGTTGTTGATCCGGGCACTCTTGATCGCAGTCATTGAAGAAGTGTGCCCTCAATTCTGGACCCCCCCCCCTCTGTTTAAAGGTAGAAAGGCGAGGGGGGTCCGGAATCACCCTGCACGTCGTTGATCCAGGCACCTTGATCGCAGTCGTCGAAGAAGTGCGCCCTCGATTCCGGACCCCCCCCCCGCCCTCTGTTTAAAGGTAGAAAGGTGGGGGGGCTCCAGAATCCTATATACATCGTTGATATGGGTGCGTGGATGCTTGTTGTCCAGATTTGCTTGTCACTTATCACAGGCGCATTTTAAGTCTGGTACTTAGGGTAAGTGGGTTTTTAACCCACTACTTTGCATTCTAACTCACCTTACAAGAAATGTCGCTAACATTAGGCTCCATGGGGGATAGAGTCGTCCCTATGATGCTCTAAGACCACTTTTGCAGACTCAGTGCCTTGCTGTTGGGATATGGAGTCATTTATTAAGCTGAAAACAAAGAACAATATTTACAAAGACAAAAGAGCCGACTGCAGCTCACACAAAACATTTTTTCAAGAAATGCCCATTTACTGGGCCACTAAAAACTTCTTTGCCTTCAAGATCCTACAACCTATAAGTGTTGTTTGAAAATACTTCAAGGATCTTGAAAGGCCCAAACCAGAGGGCATCAAACTTACTGTGTTTGCCCCTGTCCTGCCTGGGTGCATCCCATTTGAGAACCAAATCACCCTGCTCGAATTATTACTTTCTGCCCTTCCTGTCAAAAGCCTGCTTGATCTTCTGTTGATGATCATAAGCCATGTTCATGACCTATCCTCTAATCTACTGCACTTCCACCATTTGATGAATCCTTCTGACCATATTGTCAGGTTCTCCTTCAAGGTCCTGGAGGAATTTTGCCACAGATAAGGCGAGCTGAGTAGGGAAAATGGCCTCTATTCCGTAAACAAGTTGGAAGGGCGAGATGCCTAGGGACTTATTCGTTGTCACTCGGTCAGCCCATAGAGAAAATTTGAGTTTGGAATCCCAGGCCCTTTTATTGTCTTCAAATAATTTCTTAATGAGCTTGGTCAGGATTTTATTCGAAGATTCTGCCAGTCCATTTCCCTGAGGATAATAGGGAGTGGAGTGAATCAGTGAAATCTCAAACTGTTCACAGAACTTGACCAGGGGATCAGACCGAAAGGGGGGGGAATTATCAGTGACAATCCTACTGGGGCAACCAAATCTGGTTACAATATCTTCCAGGAAGCTGATAATCACTTTGTGAGAAGTTCTTATGGTGGGGACAACTTCTATCCATTTGGTGAAATAGTCTGTCGCAGTCAGAATCCATCTGTGCTAGCCACTTGAGGGAGGATGAATTTCTCCGATGAAATCCAATCCCCACTACTGAAAGGGTGCTGAAACTATTATAGGATTCAATGGCAGAGATATGAGCTGCTTCTTTCCTGAGAACTTTTGGCATTTGATGCAAGCTCTGATTTCTTTGCAGACATCAGGAAATAAAGTGGGCCAGTAGTACCCATCCCGGAGGATCTTGTGAGCTGTGGTCTTCCAGAAATGGTGACCTCCGCAGAGACCGCTATGGAAATCAAACATAACCTTCTGGGCCTCTTGCGGGTCCAGGCACCTTAAAAATACCCCCAAAGGGTCTTTCCAGTACAAGTCTTGGTCAATGAGGCAGTACCTGACCGCCTTGAGCCTTAGAGCCCTTACCTTTCTTTTTTCCATGTCATCCGGAGGGCTCAATTATTGCAGAAAGTACAAGATATCCTTGTACCAAGGGCATGCTTCTAGTGATAAATCACCTTGGGAATTCTTGTTGGATGACTCGGCTTGCTCACTGACGAAGCTAATCCCTAAAGCTTTGCAATTGGATTCAGCCAGCAATTTGGCTAACCCCTGCCCCTTTATCAATTTGGTGGGATTAACCTCCAGATCAAACTCCAATATATTGGCAATCCATTTACCTCTTCTCCCATCTATGTCAGGCTGTACGAGGATGTCCTTCACAGAGGAAGAAGGAATGTACGCGGTGATTTTTGAGTGCACGACATAGACTCTGAAATCTTTGAGGGATTTCACCAAGGCATAAGCCTGCTTCTCCATGATCTCATACCGTAGTTCTGCATCTCTCAATGCCTTGTTTTAGAAAGCAATAGGTTGCTCTCGCCCTTGACCATTTCTCTACAATAAGACCGCTGCTACTGTATCACAAGAAGCAAAAGAAAAAATCAAGAAATCTTTGGAGTAGTCGGGACTGATCAGCACAGGTGCCTCAGTTAATGCCCTTTTTATCTGGTCAAAGGATTCCCTGGGTTCAGCGGTCCATTTCACTTCATTTCCCTTCCTGAGCATGGCTGTGATGTGTCTCACCAACTCAGCAAAATTTGAGACGAATCTCCTCAGAAAATTAATCTTCCCCAAAAAGGCCTGAACTTCCTTCTTGGATCGGGGAGGCGACAGGGTCTAAATTGCCTCTATCCTACTAGGATCAATTCTCACTCCCTTTGCTGACACTATATGGCCTAATAGCTTCCCTTCCTTCATAGAAAATAAAGATTTCTTGGGGTTTAAAGATAATCCATACCTCCGACAATTCAGGAAATTTTTTTTCAAGTGGTAACAGTGCTCCTCGTCTATCCTGGAGAAAACTGTGATGTCATCCAAATAGATCACTACAAACTGAATTGTCTCCCCGATGAAGTCTATATCCATAGCTCGCTGAAAGGTTTCCCCTACATCCATCAATCCAAAAGGCATTTTGGCATACATGAATGTGCCCCAAGGAGTGGTGAAGGCTGTTTTTTCTCTATCCTCAGGCATGACTGATATTTGATTATAACTGGAAAACCCATCAATCATGGATATCCTAGATGCACCAATTACCCTCTGCAATATGTGTTCCATGTTGGGTAGGGGATAATGGTCTTTCCTTGAGCTTTTGTTCAGGTTCCTGAAATCATCACAGAGTCTGATTTCTCCACTTTTCTTTCTCACCGGAACCAAATTGGCTACCCACTCAGAATACCTCAAGGGGACAATGATTTGGGCATCTAGTAGTTTCTTCACTTCTTTCTCCATGACAGGTAGCAACATGGGATTTATCTGTCTCATCTTTTGCCTAAATGGCTTAGCTTCTTCTTTCAGTGGGATCTTGTGCTCAATGACAGATGTGTCAAAGGCTTTGAGGTCTTCATAGTCCCATGCAAACACATCAGTGAATTCCTTTAATAACCCAGCATATTCTGCCCTCTATTCATTAGTCAGGCTGCTTGAAAATTTGATGAACTTAGACTCATCTTGCGTGCCAATGTTGCATTCGACTATGTCAGCATCTTCACTTGAGACACCACTCTTTATTGCCACATCATTTTTGTCAAACAATCTTTCTAAAGGGACCAGTCCCCTCGGAATGTGATTGCTAGGCAGTTGAATAATCTGGTGATTAACAATTTTATTCAGGAATACCTCAGAGGGGGGGTCACTTTCAGGATCAGAGTCCTGATCAATGTGCAATGCAGAAAACTCGTTGACAGACTGAAGAAATTTTTCAATTTCGAGATCATCCTCGAATACCTTCCAATGCTTTATGTTGTTTGGGATGGATGGCCTGTATCTTACCTCGACCTCACCATTAATCTTTGGTGGCAGGGGGATCCTAAACAAACTGGCTGAGACTGCTAGGGATTCGGCTGCGGTATTCTATTCCCTTGTGACAAAAACAATGTTGAAAGTAGAGAAGAAATTATCCATCAAGTCCCACACCTCATTTCTGTAGCTTCTAAGCCCAGGATGCTTAGCCCGATAAATATTTTTTACTTGTTGGATGATCAATTCTGCATCCCCAAACACAACCATCTCCTTTATTCCCATCTCTTTTGCAGCCCTCATACCCAGAACAAGAGCTTCATATTTTGCCACATTGTTGGTGATTTCAAATTCCAGCTTGTATGACAAAGATATGATCTCTTGACAGGGAGATATGAAAACCACTCCGACACCTGCACCTATACTGGAGGAAGATCCATCAAAGAACATCTTCCAAATAGAGGTGGTTGGAGGAGGTATCTACTGATTAAGAATGGGTTGCTTTCTGATCTGTAAAGGGGCCTCAGGAGTTTCGGTGATCTGTAACAAACTAGAACCTAAATCAATGTCAAGTGCAAAGATGCGGTGATTAGTGGGGTTTTCCTCATTGCTGACAATATAGGCTAGCTGAGCTTCTCTGTACAACCTCCTATGTTCCCCTCAAAAAACTAGAATGGTGGCATATGTGAGATCCATCTGTAACGTTCCTCCAAGTCTCTTAATCCAAGACCTTGACAACAACATGCCAAACTTGGGGGGGACATCATCTACCACAATGTCCATGACCACACTCTTCATAGGCAGCTGAAACAAAGAAACCACCAGGTCCTTGATGACTCCCAGACATTTCACCCTCCTTGAATCAAAAGAGTACAAATCATGATAGGCCTTGGTCACTTCTAGTCCTAGTTCTTCCATGACTATCTTGGGCATAAGGTTATGGGAAGCTCCTGAATCCATGAGGAAATTATGCAACACTTTATCGTGTATATTCAAGGAGGTGTAGAAGGGAGGGGATGAATCATCTTTGTCTTCTACCATGGGACCTAGGATGACAGCTGACTTCTCATCTTGAAGGTTCACTGAATCAGAGGAAGGCTGAAGGGAATCAGATTGCAGCATCTTAGAGAGGGACCTTTTAAAGTCTTCATTTTTAACTAGCTCAGAGATGGGGACAGGAATCCTAATCTTTTGAATTTCATGCTCAAAATTAAAAGAGGAAACAGAATTAGGAACTTCCCTTACCTCAACGACAGGTTCTTTGGCTGCTGGAAAAACACCCTGAGCTTTCTTTTCTTTAGTCGTGGTTGCTGCAGTTTTAGTAGGCCTATCTGCTATGAGGGGTTGTTCTTGGATGTCAAAGTCTCCTTCTTTCTTTCTTGACCTGAGGTTGTATCTGTTAGAAGTGTGGCCAACCCTCTCTCTCTTTCCTAATTCATGGATCTAAATGTTCATCAGGGATTTTTCGTATGCAGATTGAGTCAAATGGGGAAAAGGAGGGGCTTCCTCAACACAATGAATTTCAGGGTCGAATTTGTCTATCTCCTCTCCTTCCTCATGAGTAACCTGATTATTTTGGAGGGGGGGTTGAATCCTTTGATCCTCTCTATCTTTTCCCCTTTGTTCCCTTGGGAAAGCCTGTGGTCCATTGTTATTAAGTCTCCTGAAACCTCTATTATCAGTATTCTCGAGATGCGTGTACATGGGCTTCCCTTCTAACTCCCACCTTTCCATCCTGGAAGAAGTGATCTTAGTACTCTGGTTGTCTCATCTGTCTAATGGGGCATGGGGGAGGAACTGGATGGGGAGGCTTCGGGCCTTTTCTTAGATATGTTTCTATCAGCAGCGTTCCTGAGTCAGTCGACAGCCAATATGTTAGATTCTACTTCCACGTTGTGTCCTGCATGTGGGCCAGGGTAGTGGCTCTTCTCTCTCTCAGCAATAGGCAGAAATCAAAATCAAAAGTTCTAGCATAAGTGATCTTAGCCGAGGCTTCTGAGGGATTTATCTCAGCGGGAATTTTATTATACATTTTATTGAACCTCTTGGAGAAGTCAGAGACGGACTCTCCTTCCTTTCTCTTCAAATATCTAAACTCTGTCATATAATACATGAAATCCTTTTTATCTCCCCATTGTCTCAAAAAGGCATTGTCTAAAGCTTCTATCCCATCAATAGATCTAGGAGGCAGGGCCTTGAACCATTTTCTAGCCTCACCTTGGAGGCTATGGAAAAAAATACTCATCCATACGTCTGCATGCATGATGACATTATCATATGTGAAACTGTAAAAGGATTCCAGGTGTTCATCAATAGTTACATCCCCCTCGCCCGTGAACTTGGGTAGTTGCTTGAGGTAACCATCTGCCGGGAGGGCATTGAGGGGCTGAGGTAACACAAGGGGAGCATACCTAGCTGCTATAATAGTCTCCATTCTGGTCATAGGAGGATTAGCACCAGCCATAGGAATATTAGGTGGAGGAGAACTTGGAGGAGATGGAGTTCGGGAAGGGGTTGCGGGAATTGAGTCTCGAAGTGGAGTGGGAAACAAAAGAGGGTTTAAGGAGAAGACTAGCGAGCTCGAGTCAACAGGCGCTCCTCTTTGTGTAGGAGTAGTGAAATCTTCTGTAGTCCCAGGTATACACCGAGGGACAGCTTCAGAGGAAAGGGGAGTGATAAGGATTTCTCCCTTCAGTCCCAGACCAGGAGGGGAAATCTCAGCAGGAACACTCCCAAAGTTTAGGAAACAGTGAACCCCTAAAAAAGGATGGCTATGAAGCTGATAATAAGAAAATGAAGTTTTTACGGAAGGAGGTGGGGAAATACCTGGTTCAGCAACGAAGCTTTCTCCTTGAGAGGGTTTCCCTTTTCTGATAATCACCTATGGGTATTCTTCAGGCATAGCCAGAGGCAACTGTGGATGGGACCGCGTGTGTCTACTGCTGGAAGCCACGACTAACTCAATAGGTTCGTCTCAGTGGATTCACCACAATGGAGTCACCAGGTGCACAGTAGCAATCTTGATAATTCTGATATCTAATGCACCTTCAGAATCAATTAATTGTTGTCGTTCAATCCCGGGGAAAATCTTCAACTTCGCTCCCCAACAACGGCACCAGAAATGTTAGCGTCAGAAGTCACTCCTGGATTGCAGCAGGAGCAGAGCCCGACACCCATCAGTTTAATATCACAATTTGTTTATAAGATGAATGATCAAATGGAGGCAAACTCAGGACAACATCATTTCAACTCTGAAAATAGGCCAGGCGTATATGGGCAAGTGAGGTCTTAGAGAAACTTCAAACAGTGAGTTGTAATAAGGGTGAGCAGGGGGAAGACTTGTATGAGAAGAGTGCGAGGGTCTGTCATAAACATCAGGTTTCTAACAGGCTATGAGAGGAAGCGTTCAAAGGCAAGATCTTCTTACATTCAAACACAGAAAACCAGAGAATACAATAATGCAACGACAAATCCTTTATCATAACATAACTGCAACAATTCATGCGAATCATTCGATCATGAACCCTCTGGTATGAGACGAAAACATAGATGGAGTAGGAAAGCTTTTTTTCATAAAACAAGAAATATCAAATACAGATGCACAACCAGGGAACTAGAATGCTTGTTAAAACTTTACAGTCGGGAGCTCTGCTCTACCATCGATAGATACACAAATGGAGAAAACGCATACATATACTCAAAACAACAACAACAACAAGATCGAGATGTTGCATTAAACACATTGCGTCTGCATGGCTTTTGACAACCTGCAGCTGCAGTCTCTGAATGATGGTGCCCCAATGGCAGACGCAATCAAACTCCTGACAGTTTCGTGGGTGAATTGACGTGCCCTTAATTGGTTTCCGAACTTTCCCATTATGGCGGAGGCGATGTCTAACCACCATCAACTACTTCAATAACTTCTTCATTGGGATTGAGGATGGCCCGGCCAACTCGGCACTACTGCGACATGGAAGACCCTCTGCGCTGCCACCTGGATTAGCTGAATGGCCTGATGAATGGGTGTGGAAGCCAGCGCGAAGGATGGGGTGCATAATGGGAGTGGTGGCACCAACACTGGGAGGGTGCGATATGACGTGATGAGGTGTGAGAAAAGCTATAGAGGAAGACACATGGCGGAAGGAAATAAGTGGAGGGGGGCAGGAGATGAGATATAATGGGCACGTTTCAGCGTGAGGCTGACGTGGAGGGGAGTGGGACACATGGCAGGTGATGAGTGGATGATGATATGGGAAGGGGACCACGCGGACCAGAAGAGGGGAGATGAACAGATGTCGGAGAATGAGAAAGGGGCTAAAGGGAGCGAACCTAATCACACGGTCAGGTGGAGAACAGATGGCAAGATGACACGACAAGGAAAGGGGCCCCATGTTGATTAAACAAAAAAATATAGAGGATGTCCGGATTGCCTGAGCATCGTTGATCCGGGCGCTCTTTATTGCAGTCGTTGAAGAAGTGCGCCCTCGATTCCGGACCCCCCCCTCTGTTTAAAGGTAGAAAGGTGAGGGGGGTCCAGAATCGCCCTGTGCGCCATTGATCCGGGCACCTTGATCGGAGCCGTCGAAGAAGTGCNCCCCCCCCCCCCCCCCCCCCCCTCTGTTTAAAGGTAGAAAGGTGGGGGGGCTCTGGAATCCTATATACGTCGTTGATATGGGCGCGCAGATGTCTTCCATCCAGATTTTCTTGTCACTTATCACAGGTGCATTTTGAGTCTGGTACTTAGGGTAAGTGGGTTTTTAACCCACTACTTTGCATTCTAACCCACCTTACAAGAAATGTCGCTAACACATACCATACCATACCATACCAAGGAAAGGAAAGGCATGCAAAGGCAAGGCATGCAAAGGCAAGGCATGGCAAGGCAAGGAATGGAAAGACAAGGCATGGCATGGTATGGAAAGGTAAGGCAAGGAAAGGCATGGTATGACATGGTATGGCATGGCATGGAAAGGCAAGGGATGGAAAGGCATCGAAAGTCAAGGCATGGCATGAAATCGCAATGGAAGACAAGGTATGAAATGACATGGCAAGGCAAGGAATGGCATGGCAAGGAAAGGCATGGAATATCATGGAAATGCAAGGCATGACATATAATGGCATCACAAGGCAAGGCATGGCATGGCATGGAATGACAAGGAAAGGCAAGGCAAGGCATGACATGGAAAGGCAAGGAATGAAAAGGTAAGGCATGTCATGACATGTCAAGGCATGACAATGGAAGGAAAGGCATGGAATGGCATGGAAAGGAAAGGAATGGCATGAAAATTCATGGCATGGAAAGGAAAGACAAGGAATGGCATGGCATGGCAAGGCAAGCAAATGCAAAGTATGGCATGAAAAGGAAAGGAAATGCATGGCATGACAAGGCAAGACAAGGCAAGGCATGCAAAGGAAAGGAAAGGCATGGCATAATATGGCAAGGAAAGGAAAGGTAAGGTGATGCAAGGCATGGCATGACATGGAAAGGCATGGAATGACATGGAAAGGCAAGGCAATGCAATGCAAGAGAAGGCATGGTATGGCAAGGAATGGCATGGCATGACAAGGAAAGGAATGACATGGAAAGACATGGCATGGAAAGGAAATGCAAGGCAAGGCATGGAAAGGCATGGAAAGACATGGAAATGGCATGCCAATGACATTCCTTGGAAAGGCATATCATTGACATGGAAATGGCATGGCATCACAAGGCATGGAAATGGCATGACATGGAATGGAAATGGCATGGCATGGCATGGCTTGGAAAGGCATGGTAATGGCATGGCTATGGCATGGCAATGGCATGGAAATGGAAATGGCATGCCATGAAATGACTTGGAAAGGCATGGAAATGGCATGGCATGGCATGGCAATGACATGGCATCAACAGGTTTGTGGGATTGGGTTTGGGAGGTTCCTTTGTCTCCTTGTGCGTTCTAACCCAAAAATTGGGTAGGAATGTGCAATAAAATCTCATAGATGGTGAAGGGAAAAGAATAATGGTTTCATGTCTCCCTGGAGGAATTTTGGT
>ML783802.1:18489-54800 GCA_009831015.1 Picea engelmannii
TCTCTCTGGAACTCGTGTGTGGCCCCTTTACTCCATATGTGAGTCTGGTCGGCAAGCTATCGTCAGCCTCCATCATCAACCATCATGTCAGATCATGTCAACAACATATCATAAAATCAATAGCATATCATCAAAACAAAACAATATCACCGTAAATGAAACAACCCAAATAGCCCACTCCTGACTCAATCTGGAGTCCAAGGGAGTTCCAGCGATGCCTCTGCATCCTCAAGGTCCGAAACCCTACACACTCAATGAAACTGAGTCAGCAGCACCTGTCTACAAAAAACATCCTGTCATATAACTTAACGCATCATAATGAAGGAAAAAGTTTTATCATCATGAAAATCCAAATCACTTGCGAGCAAGTGTCCTCAAAGAATAAGTTTGGTAAGTGCGCCAGAGCGGGATGTTACAAATTTCCTCCTCCACCATAACTCTTCCATCGTCGTAGTGGGGTCATTTGGTTTAGAAATTAGGGGGGGCAAGATATTGGTGGCTAGAGGAGGGTGCACGCACGAAGGTGGTGCCTCCTCTTTAACCCAGTTGAAACCATGGAGCAGAAGAGGGGTGGACAGAGGGATGTGTGTGTGAGAGGAGGATGCTTCCTCATTTATCGAGACGATGCCAAGGAGATGAGGAGGAGTGGACTGAGGAGTCTCATGTGACCTCTGGTTGGTTTGTCGAGGGCTCAAAATTTGAAATAAGAGCTAGTTGGGAGGGGAAGATCCTGTTGCGTCAGGAGAGGGTGTTGTAATAATGAGCACCCCTCTTGGATTTCCCTCATTCTTTGGGTGTTGTAATAATGAGGCTACGGGAATGGAGGTTGAGAGAGGGTGATGAGAGGAGTGGGAGAAGGAAAAGGTGTTGAGAAGGAGCTTATGGGAGTGAGCGTGTAAGGCGAGTGGAGGGTATCAGACCCAGGGAGGATGACAGTGGTGCTTAGGAGAAAAACATAGAGATTATCAATGTTGGAAATCTTGGGAGAGATGAAGAGCAGGACATAAAGAATGCACCATGGTGAATGAAGAATGAAAGAGTACACAAGGGTGGGAGCCCGTTTACCGCCCTTATCACCATTGAAGCCTCATTTGACAACTCTTATCTCCATTGAAGTCGATTTGACAGCTAGCTTGGTGTTGGTATGCCTTGCCTGCTAGTTAGTGTAGTCATTAACCCAGCTAGTCTAACCAGGTGCACTTGCATTACTCTCTTAATGGTGTGAGCCATGGGAGAGTTAATATCTGTGGGTTGACGATGAGGGTTAATAACTTCTCTAGCTTCCTGGTGCCAAGTGTCCTCGAACTTTCTCCAGGTGACACCCCATTTGGGGGAAAACATATTTAAAACATTGAAAAAACCCATTATTATGTTTTAAAATATAATTGTTAATAATAAGATAATTATTATTGTCTAAATGTTAATGATAAATATAACATTATTTCCTTTCAATTTGACATTAACAAACATTGAATTTTAAAACTCTTAAATTGAGAGGTTTATTTTGAAGTAATATATTGTGACAATCTAAATCTCGTTTGCATAAGGAGAGTAATTGTTACCTTTGATATTATTACACAAATCGAGAGAACACTTTAAAAGTCAAATTTTTTGAGAGTTCCCTTATTCCATAAATAAAGGATTTTCTTACATTAATGTGGTGTTTGTCTTGGTAGAGGACTTTAAATGAAATTAATTATTATTATTATTATGAATATTCAATGATATTTAATTATAATTTTTATTATGTTTTTTTAATTAAAAAGCCTCTTCTTCATACACTTGAACAAACACACAATTGTATATTAATTTAAGGGTGGGCTCAATTGGTTCTTATCAATTGTTATTTGACTTTTGATTAGTTCTTCCAATGACCATAGAATAAAGAACATTCAAAGAATCCATTTTTTTCAATGATTATTTCCCTGAATCCAATAAAACAATTAGTTGAAATTCTCAAACTATAATTTCAACAATTCCAAACTACAATCTTACACTAATTTGGGGGCTTTAAATTTACCAAGATGGTCAAATTTTCTATTTGAACAATGGAAGTTTTCATTTAAGTAATTATTCATTTGATATGGGGTCATCCTAGTTTTGGATAATAGACGCCCCTTAAAACTTTTGGCTATTTAGTTAGTTTCATAATATTACACAATTGGAGTTCCTTGGACCAGGCCTAATAGTTTACCCTAACAAACTGATTAAGATGTCAACTACCAATACGAAAAAGCATCCCTTTAATTTTTTTCAAGAGTTTTCTCTGACAAATATTAATAAATAATAATATAAAATTATTTTAAAATTATTGATAATATATAATATGTAAGCAAATTCAACTTAAATATTTATATATATTCAATATTCACATATTATGTAAATATATTCAACTTCAATATTTGTAAGGTATGCACATGAAGTAATTTAATATATAGATGTATGAATGGTTAATTAATTATTAAAGATGAATTATGACTATTATCATTCATTCAAAGTAACTTTGATTTAACAAAGCATTAAAAATAATGAGAAGAAATTAATTAGTTTACTTGAATATTTTGTTTTTATGATATAATTTATTGGATGGAATCTTTCCTAAATCTTCTAATTATTTAATAGATTATAAAGTTAATCTTCAATTATTTTTTGTTTTAATCGACAAAAAATTTAATTAAAATTCTCAATTAGATGCAAAACTATGATTTCAACAATTCCAATCTATAATCTTACACTAATTCTATCAATCTATCAAAATTTCTGTTTGAATAATGGAAGTTGTCATTTGAGTAATTATTCATTTGATATGGGGTCATCTAAGTTTTAGATAGTGGACACCCTCCTAAAAAGTTTGGCTATTCGGTTAGTTCCTTCATGCAACACTATTATAATTCCTTGAACTAAATAGTTTACACCAACAAATTGATTAGAGATGCCAACTACCAATCTGGTGAAGCATCTTTTGAATTTATTTGAAGAGTTTTTTCGGAAAAAATATTAATAAATAATAATATAAATTTATTTTAAAATGGTTGATAATACATAGTATATAAATAGATTCAATTTAAATATTTGTATATATTCTTGTTCGACAAACAAGGGGGTCTCATACACCAATTTGGTGTGCTCGCTTGGTCGTGACCTTAAAAATAGATTATTATTATTATTATTATTATTATTATTATTATATATCAAATATTCACGAGGAAGATAAGATATACACTAGAAAGAATTTCATATATAAATGTAAGATTGGTTATGTAATCATTAAAGATGAATAATGACAATAATTTTGATTTAATGAATTAAATTATGAAAAATGAAAAGGAATTAATTAGTTTACTTTAATATTTTGTTTTTATGATGTAATATATTGGATAGAATCTTTTCTAAATCTTCATGATTTAAGTGAGTTAATAAATTATGAAGATAATTAGTAATAAAAATATTTTAAAATGAGATTTAAAGTGGTGACAAATTATTTCATGCCACTATATTTTATTGTTCACTTAACACTTTATTTAACCATCGAGAAAATGGGTTTTGGTTCTTATTTTAACATTGTTGACTTTGTTCTTTAAGGAAACCATGAATTCATCTTCTATTTTCTAATGCTTTAGACAATAACTATTATCTTTATGCCACCTAGTCTTAAGCTTCAAATACCTTTTGTCTTTCATGTTAGGTAAGATATGCTTATAGATTATGTACCTAATCATATCTATACTATTGATGAGTAAAATACTATCTTTTAAAAGGAGGATCAAAAAATTAAAAAAAACAACCATTTCATTTTATACTAGACATTAAAATTTTGCTCAATTTATAAAACATAAGCATATCATTTAGCCTATTTATATATCCACATAATTAAAAATAATAAAAAAATATTTAAATCATATTAATATAGATAATATTAAATCTTACTTATGTAGAATTTAAAGATAACACTTAGAATGTAAATGAAATCATTAAAAATATGAAATTAAAATATTAAAAATATGAAATGAAAATATTACAAAGATTTGATAAATCCTAAATTCTTAATTCCATCCATAAAAAAATATTTTCAAATTTTATAAAGAAACTTAAAAAAACAAAGTTACAAAATTTGCATAGTGTCGTGTTGTAATAACTGAACTATCGTAGAGGAAAACCAATTCATCCAGCCAATATTAGGACCAAAGTAGCTAACAATCTTTCAGTAGTTGTAAGCATAGTTCAAACATAGCAAACTAAGAGCTAGAAGCAAAAAATCTATCCGAGTGGTACAGAGGTGAGACATGACATGTGGCAGAGATCATACACCTGGCTTGTGGCTTTGCTCTCCCAATGGAGAGGTGACAAAGGTCTCTCAGTCTGAGGGATCCTCTTCAACAATTGTCCCCCTCCATTCCATCTGCTCCTACATTGCTGCATCCTCGTCACCTCTTTCCTTTTCTCCACCAGGTCGAGTGCTTCCCATTTCCCTGGGCGCATGCATGCTCGATCGTGCTGCAACATGCTCACCGATTGATTCTTCTGCAAAGGGTGTTTACTCCTCATCCATGGCCACGTGCATGGCCGAACGTGAGTCTCCATCTCGTGTGGGAAGCCCCCCACCCGTCAAGTCATCTGCCTGAGTGTACTCTTCCTGAGTGTACTTTGTTGTCCCAGCTGCAACTGGTGAGGAGTGGAAGGTCTCCTGGAAAGAGGAGAGGATATGGAGGAGCGTAGCAGTCTTGTCGTCCAGTATCTCTAGTCCCTGTCGAAGCTCGAAGAACAGACCATGGAGGATGGAAAGGGTATCCTATAGTTTCGAATCTTGGACGGAGTCTGCAAAGGAATGTGACCCCGACTGGGTTCCTGGGAAAAAGGGTGGTGCTTCCAAGGATGGGTGAGTGTAGGAATTATCTGGCAGGCTTGGTGCACTAGATGATGAGTTTAGTGGGACTGCGGGAGGCGAAACTGAAAAAGAAGCCAAGTCGGAGATGGGTCCTGGGTGAAAACCCAGTGAGCTATCAGAGAGAGCCAGCCCTTTGATCCGGGAAGTTGGAGGGGAGGAGGGGGCGCTTGGGAATTTCTTAGGCTGAGACTGCGAGGACTGTGAGGGTGATGAACGAGGGGAGGAGCCTGGGGAAAGTGCAGGTGCCAGAGAGAGGACCAGTGGAGGTCGAAGTGGTTGCCAGGGTGAGCCTCGCCTTGGATTACCTCTTTTCCTTGGCATTCTAATGACCCAGGGGGATAAGGGAAGCATAAGGGAAGGACCCAGGTAGACAGGGAGGAGCTGGAGATGAAGCCAGTTGCAGGGGCTTGTAACAAAGGAGGGAGGATGGAATAAGTCATGACTTCGCAGTTGAAGAAGGAGGCAATGTCACATGTCTAGAGTAATGGTAAGTTTATTGATTTGAGCCATGGAGGGGATAGGAGGAGCAAGCCAAACGCACCAAGACTAATGGTGCTTGGATCAAAGCAAGTAGGATTTAAATTCATGGGGGTGGCGATGGGATGTGCAATGCTTCAATCACATGGCCCTTGCCATGATGGCCATTTTGCACCACCTTCGAGTGCCATGTGTCCTGCACTATCACCCCATCTAGGGGATTTTCAACAATATTTTGAATTTAAATGACAAAATGAATATTATTAAAATTGTGACAAATGTGCATAATTTTTATGAAATTGGTGATTAAACTAATCCTAAAACACAATGGGATGATTGAATTTGTAAGTTTTATTATATAAATGAAAATGAACATCAAAATCATAAGTTGATATATTTTTATTCTAATATAGAAATAATATTTAAAAAAATATTTAATGTTTAAATATAATCTATATCTAAGTAATAATAAACATCCTCATTGCCAATATAACAAGGGTTGCATAGTAGCTTAGTCATTCACACCCTATAATTATTGAGCTAGTTTCATAGTCTTAAAAGAAATCAATTTGTAAAGATTTTAAATGAAAAAAATAACACTCATGAGTATAGATTGGAATTCAAAGAATTCAACCTAGACTCACAAGGAGTGGAGGAAGACGTGTTGCTCTATGACACTTACTTTAATGTGGATGTTGTATAGTTTTGGGATTAACCTAACTTTCCTTCCAATTAAGTTAATCTAACTAAATGCAAATTGCATTTAAAAAATATTCAATTTTTCCTTTTGAAAATAAACATTTCAAATTTAATAATATATATATTTTTATAATATTTATTATATTACCTAATAAATATAATCTGAATAATAAATTAGATAATAAATATAATAATGCATAATAATAAATACAACATACAACTTTTAATATTTAGATGTGGTGCTTGGGGAAAGATGTAGTGATTGGTGAAATTCATTAATTCTGTAATAAATTCTACATAATGAAAGAGGTGAACAAAACAATAACACTTCAATTTTATCAACCAATTAAAAATGAAAAACACAAATATTTTTATTGTATCCAAAAATATATATTTGTTTTCCTATATCAAACATTACATTACATACACAAATTTATGATAAAAAACAAATTAATATCACATCAAAAGTAAAATCATTGCTAAAATCCTATAACAAAGATTAGTAAAATTAATACAACAAAAAATAAAATTAAAAACTAAGAAAGACAAAATTTAATCATCAACTCTTCTCGAGTCCCATAAAACTCCACATGGTTGCAAGTCAATTTCATGGAGTGGCTAAGTAACCTTGTGAAATCACCGTGCCAACGCCCCTTCTATTCTATTTTCACATTCATCTCAATTTTAAATAAATTATTCACAATGTCATCTCTTACTTAGGCTAAATCGGAAACCCTAGATGTGGGAAATGGTGATCATATTATTTGTTTTTTTCTTTTAACTATACAATTTTGTTAATTAATGAACTACTTCCTATTTTTTTTTTCATTCTATTTTATATTTTAAAAACAAATTAATCATCCTATTTAATTGTTTGTTTTCACGTCATTTTAAAAACACTACTTTCATTAACATTTCGAAAGCATTATAGGTATTTAACTTATATATTCTTATGGTCAAAAATATTATAATTATAATTTTGCTATCTTAAAATTTTTGGAATGTTCATAAGTATTTAATTTATACATATTTTTTTATAGTAAAAATATTGTAATCATAATTTTTTAAAAGTTTTCAATGGTTGTACTCAAATAAAACAATATTAAGTCTTTCAAATAAAATAGTATTAAATTCATAAAATAATATTAAATTTGACTAATTGATGGTAAAACAATCTTTTATCTAAAAAACCTTAAGGTTATAGTGTAAGTAGACATAATATTATATATATTTATTATGGGAAAACTATCATAGTCATAATTTTATTATCTTAAATTTTTTTAGAAAACATTATAAGTATTTAATTTATACATATTTAGTATTGTCAAAAATATTGTAATCATAATTTTTTTTTAAGTTCCAAAGGGTTGTCCTCTAGCATAAAATAATATTAAGTTTAAGTAATTGATGGTAAAGTAATTATTTATTTAAAAAAAAAAACTTAAGGATTAAGGTTATAGTGTAAGGAGACATAATATTATACATATTTTTTTTGAAAACTATTATAGTTATAATTTTTTGAGATTTAAGTGGTTTGCATCTCACATATAAAACAATATTAAGTTTAACTAATTAATAAAACTATATTAAATTTAAATAATTAATGGTAAAATAATCCTTAATCTTACTACAAACTTAAAATTATAGTTTAAGGAAACACTATAACTTTTATATATAAACTATAATAAAAATAATAATTTTCCATCAAATATAATTATAAATTGTTAATCTAAAATGTACACTATATATGTTTAAAATTTTAATACTTGTTCAGTCATAAAATATTATTAAGTTTAGTTTTAATATAGTATGAATGAAATAATGTCACAATTATAACTATTTATAATTATTGTTGAACTACAATATCACAATTATAACTATTTATAATTATTGTTGAAGTATAGTTTGATTGATTTCAAATAAAATTTAAGAAATAAAATAATTTTTTCACTGAATATAATGAAATGTAAATTATCAATCGCTATACACTCATATATTTGTATATTATATATTATACACTCATACATTTTTATATTATATAAAGTCAGTTTATGGGATTGTTGGTTTATTAACTATATTACATAGTGAATATTAATACTCATATTTTTTGAATTCTTTTTTATCAAAATCGTAAACTTAAAAAAAAAAAAATATATCTAAGAAAATTATGTGTTTGAATTCGATATATTAATACTATATTGTTTATATTTTAAATTAGAAATTTTAATTAATATAATCATTTATATGTAATTAAATATATGAATTAAGTTTAAATATATATTTTAAATTTATAGAATTTAAATTTAACCACTTAAACTAAATTTATCAGATAAAACTACATTTATTACATTTAAAAATTTATTTGTATTTAAAAACAACACAAAATTTTATTGTATTAGATAAAACTATATTTATTACATTTAAAACTTTATTTGTATTTAAAAACAACATACAATAAAATAAAGTGTAAATGTAAACTAAGAAGAATTTGAAAGTTTATTTATATTAATATTGAAATAAAGTNNATATATATATATATATATATATATATATATATATATATATATAAGTTAGTAGTATTATATATAAAGGGCCTTCCAAGACTAAAAAGAGATACAAAATATAGAGAATATTCTTGTTGTAGTTACTGGATTGCCTCAAGAGAAGGGAAACCAGTCGAGCCAGCATGGAAGTCAAACATAAGTAGTCTAATAGTCTAAGTAAACAGTTTGAAACTAACTCGACAACAACTAAAAAGTAGAGAGAGACTAATGAAACTTGAAGTGCCCTCATGACCTCAGACATTTGGCAGATAACCTGGCCAGGTGACGTGGACAACCTCGGACCACGACTCCTCCTCGACATATGTCACTTGATCGGCCCACTGCTTTCTAGTGTCCACGCTTCCCTCGGTCCTGTCAACAACTGGTAAGGTATCCTGCAACGCGCAGCGTGTTGTGTCCACCTCCTTCGCCATATCCTCGTGCATGACTTGGTCCTTCTCATTTCTTGCTGAATGTTGCGCCTGGGCATTCCCTTCGATGGTCGCACCACCGGGTTCCTCTGTCGAAGCCGGACCTACGAGGTCCGAGGGGAAAGCCTCTTGAAGAGAGGAAAGGAGCTGGAGAAGGACTGCTACCTTTCCATCCATGGCAAGTAGACAAAATTGAAGATCCTCTACCCCCTAGGGAAGTTCGAAGACCAAGCCGAAGATAATTTCAAGGCTTTCTCGTAGCTGTGTGTCAAGGAAAGAGTTTGGGGACTGGTTCTCGGTGTTTCGATGCTCGCAAGGAGGTCGCTCTCCCACAGTCTTCCCAGTAGAGTTAGGAATTGGTGCAAGAGGAGGCTCGAATGTTGGGGGGTTAGGAAGATGGCACGAGAAAGAAGACGACAGCCTAGGGATGATAGCAAGGCTATCAAACTGTGAAACAGATAGAGCGGGGGGTGGAGGAAGAATTGGCTTAAGCTGAATGGAAGGAGAGGAGCAAGAGGAAGGCGAAGCAAGGGGCAATACAGAGGGCTGACGAGGTTTCCATGGAGAGCCTCTGCACGGGCACCCTCGAGGGCGTGGCATGAGGCTCGTCGTGTAGCGAATAGAGGACACCAGGTGCACCAGGCAGTGGTAGAAAGCCTGAAGCCGAACTAGGGCTGTGATGAGCATGCAATTCCCGGTTAGCTCAGACGAAGGCCGTAGAGGGGGATGCCAATTGGAGCATGCGCAGAGACAAAAGATATGCATAGATAACCTGGCGATGAAATGAAGCTTGAGAGGAGAGGGGATTTGTTTAATTGTCATCCTCGCCATGGTAATGGAAATTTAATGCTGGTTCGGGGTGGCGGGCGATGGAACGAGCCCGTCTCATGGCTCCGTGCCTTGTTGGCCATGCCTCTCCTCCGCATCGCGCCATGTGTATCTCACTAGCACCCCATCCGGGGGTGTGTCCACTATTCTAGCTTTGCGGATACAATGCTGGAGAATGGGGTTGCTAGAGCTGAGTTGGAGAGGAGTTCTAGACAATATTGAAATACTTTTCATAATGCTTTGTTTTTTATTTTTTATATAAAGTATCGTATTAAAAACTGTTTTTTAATGTGTATATAAAAATATTATTTAAAAATTATAATATTTATTTTTAAGGATTAATATTTTAAAGGTTCAAATTATTTTATAAATATCTTTTAAAATTATATATAGATTTTTTTTATATAAAATTAAAATGACATATTCCAAAAATAATATTTATTTAATTATTGAATAAATTTAAAGATTTATTTAATTATTAAGTAAATTTAAATTTATTCTATTATTCAATAAATTTTATTTTATTTAAATTTATAAATATCTTACCCTTTAATTATCATATCATATGCAATTAATTATAAAATATATTTTTACTTTAAAAAAATTAACCAAAATTCATACATTGAATAAACTAACATCACTCTAATAAATTTATACAAAGAGTAAAATATAATGAAATTGACAGCCATTTGAAGCCATATATAGTGACATTAAAAATGTACACTCATATATTTAATTACATAAATATTCATTTTAGAAACTTCTTTAATGTTTAATTGGAAACCATCATCCACTCTAACATCATAGAGGTAAAAAGAAGAAACAATGAAATAATATACATAAAAAAATACATGGTAAAAAAAAAAGTTGTCCAACTAAACATTATATTAATAAAATTTTAATGTATAATTAGAGAAAAATAAAAACTATGAGTAATTATTATAACACAGTGGTGTAAATTACAAAATTACAAGGAGCCATTTTTTAGAGTTGTATTCTTGAGGAAACTCAAAATACTCATATATGACGAATGAAACAAGTATTTTCACAAAAGAACTTTCAACCTAAATTATTATAGTGGAAAATCTTATCCTATCAATGCTATTAATGAAATGAATCATCTCAAAAAAAAAATGAAATAGAAGATGGAAAGAGGTTTTGTTGAAGTTAAGAGTGATATGGTGAAAATAAACATTAATGTCTTGAACAATTAAAATAAAGATTTAACAATTTGTTTTCAACAATATAGTCTTCCTATCTTAAAATTTAAGCAGGTGCACACAAGAAACAATAAACAAAATTGTCATTATAAAATTTTAGAACATAAACATGTGCACACAAAAGACAATAAACAAAACTACTATAACAAAATTTTAATAAAAGTCTACAACTATGGTTAATGAATTAGATATTTTTTTATATCCTTTTATAAGGTTCACTTAAATAAAAATAAGTATTATACTATGTAAATATAAAGACACTTTTCTGAATCCTAATTTTTCTTTGTCTTAATTATCTGCAATTATTTGTAAAAATATAATTATTTGTAAAGACTACATATTATTAAGCTTACACAATATATTGTTTTTTGTTGAAAAAATAAAATCCTTTATATTAACAAATATTACAATCTCTCAAAGAAAGAAAACTTCAATGTTAAATAGAAGTCAAATACTATTATAATAAAAAAACTGGACTTTGAAATGGATCAAGTGAAAACCTTCATACTCTATATGGTGATAAGTGATTATTGTAAAATGATGTATAATATCAATTTCATAAACAATTACAAGCTTTTATAAATGTATAATAGAAGAATATCTAAATGACAACTTTTCATTAATGTATAGTAGGAAAATATCTCAATGAAAATAATACTATTTTTTAACAAGATTTTATTTAAAAATTTATTTAAAAAAAATGATTAGTTGTTAATATATAGATTTTCCACTTCACACCCAAATAATATTAACCATAAGTAGATATCATACTATTTTATTTTCATTGTAAGTAAATATCTCACTCCTTTAAATGAAAATGCATAAACTTCTTAACAAAAATAATGGTCCCCTCTATAATCATTTAACAAAGGTATCTCTATCAACAACTAAATATTACATATCAAAACACACATTTAACAAAGTAGCTCTATCAACAACCAATTCTTACATATTAAAAAACTCTTTTTTTTTTAAGGGGCAAAATCTCCCAAAACAAAAACTAAATAAATTTTAAATATACTTGGATTTATATCTTCTAAATATTAACTTTCCAATCAATCTAAATAAAGAAAATAACTTCGCAATATTGTTAACAATAAACAACTTTCAAAACTATTTCATAACCATTTTAAAAGGATTAAAATAAATATACATTCTCTGTAATTATAATTAATAACACAAAAGACAAAGATAGAATACAATGTATTTAATAATAATAAAAAACACAAAATTTTCACAAATAACAAAATATAGCTAAATAAACATTCATATATACTGACAATTTACACACTTGTATGTGTGATTATTAAAATATGTGTGATTATTAAAATAGCATTCACATATTTGAACACAGTTTACACACTTCCTTTGTGGACATACTCAAAAGTTTCATGTTTCATGTGGTTGGCACATACTCAAAAGTTTCATGTGTATACACTTCTGAACAAAATAAGCATTAAACATACACAGTTTTGTGAAAATGGCTTTACTCTCCATGATTTAGCATGGGAACAAAGTTCTGAAATAACAGAAGTAAATCATATGTACACAGTTCCTTAGCCAGATAATATAGACAGATAAGAGCGATAACAGAGAAAAGTGAAAAGAAAATTAGAACATGAACCCATATCTGTCCTTCTATAGAGAGGAAAAAGTACTTATATTTATTTATAGAGAGGAAAAAGTACTTATATTTATTTAGACAAGTTTGTTTTATGTTTAAAAATTAAACTAAGTCTGTTTTAAATTTACACCTGGTCCTAGAGAGCTTTGTTCGAGAAATGAAGATCCTTTTTAACAGAAGTATGCAGCTAGAAGAAAAGTAAACTATATACTACTTTATCATTGAATTTTATGGAAGGTTTCCATTCATCAATTGATCAATTCTCCAGTGTAGGACAGCGCTATCAAAATGGCGAAAATCTGAGAGCTGCAGGGTTAAAATAGAAACGTTAAAGTACTGAACAGAAAAAAAAAAATCCAGATAAGCATCGCAGCTTCAAGGTTTTCATACAGTAAGAGGTTACCTTCGACTGAATGCTCTAAAAGACCCTATCATTTATAGCAGAAGACGTAGCACTCACAACCTCAATTCCGGCGTCTTCTAACACCATTAGAAGACTAGAGAAGTCAATCTGATTCTTGAAAGTATTTACAGTGACTTGAATGCCTGGACCTAATTTGCTACAAAAATGGCAAATACAAGTAAAACAATTGGCCCTTTTGTTTTGCTTTTAATACAAGTAAAACAAAAATGGCAAATACAAGTAAAACAATGGCAAATACTTGATATGTTTTTGTCTACAAAAATGGAAAATACAAGTAAAACAATTGGCCCTTTTGTTTTGCTTTTAATACTTTTATTCACAGGGTTGAGATAGAGAAAAACTCACCTTCCGATATTCTTCAGGGAGCAGTGATATCAGTGTTAAACAAAGCGCTTTCATCTTATTCCCCCTCTGCCTTTCCAGCAGTTTGTGAAGATGGCTATTCCCAATACATTCCCTGCCGGCCTCATGATCGTGACCTCCTCCTCATGCTGCCGTTTTCTTCCTTCGATGGCTCGGCGTCGGTGGGGAAAGAGGGTTGCTGGAACTCAGCAAAGATTATACCGTCGAGTCGCAGGTTAGGGTTTGAGCTGGCTCGCCAATGTTGGCCACGAAGCTCTTCCAACATTCCGTGACCGCCAGTGAAGACGCATCCTCATCAGTCTGATCAAGCTGCACCACCAGCCCTAAGGAAGCTGGTCCGAGCAGGCCGTAATCATCGGGCCTTTTGGCGGAGGGGCTATCAAATATTACTGCTGCAGGGGGATCATCATCATTACAAGTTCCAGGCTCCACAATCTTCAATGATTTGGTCGGCGTTTGGATCTGAATACCTTCATTGGTATCGATATTATCATGATAATGAGGAAGACACGCTGCTGCCTGAGAATACGAAGACCAGCACGGATAATTTGCCCGGAAATCTTCCATTCTCAACTCTCCGCGCGCCGCGTGAAAACTGAAGAGGACCGAGGACCAATTACCAAATGGAAAATCAGAATCTTCAACTTTGTAATCCAGCCAGGTGTCTGGCTTGCAAGGCGGAGGGGGGCTGTCCTTTCGGTTCAGATTTGAGGAAAAGGTAAAAGGGAAGCATCGCCGGTAACCGGTCTACTGTTTCTCAGTGACTGCTTAGCCGCAATAGGAATAGACTAAGGAATGTGTTTCACGCTTAGCCGCAAAAGGAATAGGCAATCCATGTACATGTCTTAACCCATAATTGGGAGCCATATTATGTTTCCACCCATAATTGTCATTGTCAGTAGTAAAGTAGATTAAATGTGCGCGCCCATTAGAATTTTTAATTTTAGAAATTATTAAACTTAAAGTAAGAAGGTGGGAGAAAAATTATATTATAATATTTTTAAAATATAAGATTCCAGTTAATTCTTCGAATTCTTATATTGTCGATATGTAGACATCGTCCATGTGTAAAACACTTAAAATGACCGATTCCTACATGCAATATTTAAGTTTGTAAGTTTATAAGCAAGGCATTTAAAAAAAGATACACATGCTTACTCTAATAACTTATACCATAAACTATATGACATAAGAAAGTGAAAGAACGAAGTTGTGTTCAACTGAATTTTCTTTCTTTTAATGCGGGAATCCAATCTTGAAGACCACTAGTATTCTTTGAGTTCTCTCGAGTGCATGTTTACAAAAAGCTTTCTATCACATCCTTGACCTTTTGCGATAGATTACTCACTTTCAATTGAAACTGAGTTTTTGAAGCTTAAAGTTGGATATGGACAATATTTATTTCAAATAGATTATTGTAATAGACCAAATAAGGGGTATTGGTGATGGATGAAATTTGTTTTTATATTTTTAATGTTTTAAGAGTGATTATCAAAATGATGTCTGTCATAAAACAACATTTTTCATAAAACAATGTCATCAATGTCTTCATTATTATGTTAAAGGTGTGGATGTTTTTGTGATAGGAAATAGAAGCCACCATTGCCATAACTTCAAAGAATTGGGAAATCTTTGGTGATAGTCCCCACCCATCACCAATGGAATGTTATGATAAAACTTCAAAGCATTGGGAAACCTTTCGTGATAGTCCCCACCCATCACCAATGGAATGTTATGGTAATTGTGTTATATAATCATCATAAATACACTTTTCTTCCAAGAGATCATGACATGTGTGTCCTATAGTCAAAAGAAACCAATGGTGATTGTTAATGACCATTGTCATTAATACATTTCTTTGAGAGCATGTAAGTGTCTCTAAAGGAAAGCTATAACAATGCATACAAATAGTTTCCATACGAACCTTGTGTTTGAAACCTATAATTATGTAGGGAAATCATCGCCAATGGAACCTAACGAAACAATGCACTCTCAATTGATTCTAATGAAACAAGATCCTTTAATATCCAAACATCATATCTCAAAAAGTAAACTAGAGATATTTACCCCAAGAATTAAGGAACATATCCATAATATTGGATTTTCTTGAGATAGTGAAAATTCATCCAAAATCAAGTACCTTTACTAGGTTTCATGACCAAATAAGGTTTTAAATATTTAAGAGTCCTTAGAATCTTAGAATAATAAGTCTTTATAATGGAATTGATAATTGTTTAAACATCCTTATTAAATAACATTGCAACATTAATATGCAATTCATCACACATGCAGACTAACTACACTAGTAAATATACAATTACATTAGAAAAACAAGAGAATATACATATTCAAGAACTCCATATTTCCACTAATATCACATTATGTCAAGGAGAGCTTAAAATAGTAATTGGATAAAAACAAACAATAGCCCACATTTTAGTAAGTTATTTGATCTTCCATTTTAAAGAACATTAGTACATAACCAACACAGATCTAAATTTATGACTACTTTGAGTAAATTTTCTTCAAAACATTACCTTTGATATTCATAACCCTTAATCCCATCCCATGCAACCATAGTATTGAAACATACCTAGTAATAATGAAACATACCGAGTAACCTTTGTGCTTAACTCTATGGGGTACTCCACATATTTTATGCACTAAACACACAAATAGAATAAAATTAGAAAGTGATGTAACTTGATGCCTTGAGAATGAGAGGGAATAATGAATGAGAACCCTCTTTTTTGTTTGAGGGGGAAACCTCGATTTACAATACAAGAAATGTACAAGATGAGATGCTCTCTAAAAGTAGGTGTCCTTGGTATATATATAGGAAAAAAAGGGTACAATTACAAAGGGTTTAGCCTACCATTAAAGGGCCAATCCATCCAATAGGGACAACACTAATATAAAAATAGAAATGTAATAACTCAATATCTAGATCTTAACGTATTCTTCTCCTTCAAAGATGTGTTTCAATGAACAACTAATTAGTTGTGGATGTTTATACATTAAGAAATCATCATCCAACATTTCCTCTTCTACTAGTAGGTTCATTCACTTGATGAGGTACTCAGTAATTGATCGATTTAATAGTTGTTTTATATGTGTTTCAAGGATTATCTCTTGTTATGGTTTGAATTTCCCTTCTTTATTAACCCCTAGTAAAATGGTCTAAATTGGGATCTTTTCACTAATAACATTCTTTAAGAAAGAAACATGGAATACTAGATGTACATGTGAATATTGATGCAGGAGCATCACTATCACATCAAAAGGAAGCGGACGTGGAATCAGAATTGACACCTCAATCCATCGAAGGAGCCAAAACTGGCCTTAATTAGCTTGGTAGAAGTGTGAATATTTTTTATTTTATTTTATTGTTAATTAATTAGCTATCTGTAAAGTCGGGCCACCATTTGAAAGGACAGAACCATTGTAAATCCTTTACATGACTCTAATGTATTACAGGTGTGGGATATTAGCCCTGATTAGTCATTAGGTTGCATTTATTGAGTAGGTAACCACTTGAACAATATGTAATAGTATTTAGATAGGAGGATGGAGAGTGAAGAAGTGCTAGGTCCTTAGACAAGTTTCAGTTTCTGTCTATAGGAGATAGTCATTGTAACGATGTTTTCTTTGAATTGAATAGAATAGAGGAAATTGACCCAAATACACGGTGTTGATATTGTTTATAGTTTGATGATGTTGTTATGTGTTTGTGAATGTATGATGTTCATAGTAAGTGAATGAATGAATAATTGAATGAGTTCAATTGTTTCTCTTCTATAAGATTATGCAAGGAGTGCATGCAAAGCGCAAGGAGTGCGTGTGAAGAAGTCTTTTTCGACTCAAAGCTCAGAAGACATAGCACGGAATTTTTGTATGCAGAGAGTGCGTATTAAGTGTAAGGAGTGCGTATAGAAAAAAACTTGTGTTAAAGTTTGAAATCTTAGGAGGTTGAGCACAGAGTATGCTAGGAGGGCGTTAGAACGTCTTTTGAAGAAGACACGGAGTGCAACTATGTGCTAAGGGGTGAGATTTAAATTTCATTTACCAGAAGCTTAGGAAAAGTAACGATTTAAGTCTCAAGAGGAGAAATACTTAGAAAAGTTTCTAAGTTTCGAAAGGTTGAAGCGTTCAAAGGTGAAGCACATAAAATTGAAGTTTGAAAAAGGAACAAGTATGGAGGATTGAGTGGGAGAAATCCTTCAGATAAGAAGTTCGAAGTTTGGATAAGATCGAGGGTGAAGACTCATTCAGAAAGAGACAAAAACTTTAAAGTTGTTAGATCTCGGAGAAGCAACGCACTGGTTATCCGCGAGGAGTCATCGAAATTTCATAGAACCAAAATATTTGGAAGAAATAAAGTGAAATTCGCGAAATCACGAAACGTGAAATCTTGAAATCATTAGGACTGTCTGTTGAAAGCAGACATGTGGCAAGAGATCAACATTTTTCTGACTCTTAGAGTGGAAAGGTCAAAGGGCCGAGTCGTGAGAAGTCATTAATGTAAAATTGTGAAATGATAGTGGTTGTTCATTAGGGTAGGACACGTAGCGACAGATTAGAATTTCACTGAATAGTGACTTGGGAAGTTGGAGGTAGAAGTTGCAAAAACTCATGAAACGTGAAATCGTGACTTGATCACAGTCGTTCGCTGGAGAGAGGTTGTGGACCTTTGATCTGATCTGAATATTTCAAAATTTTGGGCATCTGTATTTTGAAGGACGGAGAGTCGGTTGACCCATATAGTCGATACACGAAATCGTGACGCACCTATTCGGTAAGCGTGTGATCACAAGGCGTGGTCACATGGATGGGACTTGCGTTTTAGTGCTTGTGCACGAAAGTGGAGTTTTGTAAAGACCTGTGGATTGTTTCTGAGAGGTTCCAATAGGGAATTGAAGAATGTTTCAATTAAGCCTTGAGAATATCCTATGACTAGGAGGTCGTGCATCCCTAGGAGAGAAGGGGGTTCTGCACTAAGTGGTACCAGAGCCTGAAAAATATTTGAAGTTGAACTCAATGTGTTAGGAACAGTTGAAGCGATGTCGTCGAGGATACGCACAAGAGCACCTATGGAAAACCGTGTTGTAGGAAGAGAAATGAGAGAACTCCATGCAAGTTTGGAAGCGATGAAAGCAATGCAAAGGAGAACACATGACGCTGAAGATGTCAGTGATGTAGAAAGAGAAGAAATAGAATTTGAATAAGCTACGGGGGAAGATGCAACTGAAGAACACTTATTGAAGGCTGCTATGAAGTTGGGAACTAGAGCGAAAGTAGAACTCCCAATGTATGAAAGTAACTTGGATGTCGAAGAGTTATTGGACTGGATAATATCCCTAGATAAGTATTTCAACTATGAATATGTCAAGGAAGGAAGGAAGGTGAGACATGCTATCACAATATTAAAAGGACATGCAACACTATGGTGGGATGAACTGCAAGCAAAAAGAAGCAGTAAAGGCAAATCGAAGATAAAGAATTGGGATAGAATGGTAGTCAAATTTAAGGCTAAATTCATACCTAGGGATTATCAGATAGAGATACTCAGAAAATTGCAGAACCTGAGACAGAGAGGTATGACAGTGAAAGAGTATACAGAATAATTTTATAGACTGAATATTAGGACTCGACAAAGAGAGAAGGATGATTAAAAAGTTTCCATGTATATAAATGGTTTGAGGTATGAAATTCAGGATGAAATCAATATGATGACTGTGAGGAAAGTGGAAGATGCTTATCAGATTGCACTGAAGGCAGAAGAAAAGTTGTCCAGAAACTAGATTCAGGGAAATAGAAGAAGAGGGTTAAATAGAGTTAAGGGAGTTGTTTATGATAAGGCACCAAAAGCTAAGGATGAGAATGAGAAATCATATGGTCGTTTTGAAAGAGGAGGAATTTCCCAAAGAAGACTGTTTGGTGGGAGAAATTATTTTCCTCAAGGAAGAGGAAGAAGTAGAGGAGGTGAATTTAGGTGCTATGCCTGTGGAAAGATAGGACATATGTCTTCAGAATGTTCTGAGAGGAAGAGAGAATGAGGAGGAGAAGCAAACATTTCAGAAGCCCATAAGAATGTGGAAGTAGAGGCAGAAAAAGGAGGACAAAATCTTATGACGAGGAAAGTTCTTCTAAAGCCAGAGAAAGAAACAGAAGACTTAGTTCAGTGAACAAGATTATTCAGGTCATCTTGTAAGACAAAGGACAAAGTTTGTAAGATGATTATAGAAAGTGGGAGTACTGATAATTTAGTATCAACAGAGATGCTGGAGAATCTGAAGCTAGAGACAAATGCATACCCAAGTCCATAAAATTATCGTGGTTGCAGAAAGGACATCAATTAACGGTAAGTCAACAATGCAAAGTTGAATTTCAAATAGGAGTCTATAAAGATGAGATTCTGTGTGATGTGATTCCCATGGATGTCTATCATACTTTGTTGGGGAGACCATGGAAGTTTGATAGTAATTTTATTCATGATGGGAGAAAAAACAGTTATACTCTGGAAAAGAATGGGAGGACTCACATGTTACTGCCAATAGAAGAGAAGAAAGAAAAGGAAGAAGCCAACACAATAATAATTCTCATGATTGGGAATGAACTCTTGAAGGAGGTCAAGAAGGATCATTAAATGAAATTTGTTGTTGTAAGGAAGCCGAGATTTATCCTTACCAATACTTTTGTGGATGATTTACCTGAAGAAATCCAAGAATTGTTGGATAACTTTGCCGACATAGTAGTGGATGAGTTTCCTCATTCATTACCACCTATTAGGATCATTAGCCACCATATTGACTTGATTCCAGGAGCCAATTTTCCAAATAAAGAAACATATAGGTTGACACCCTGATAGAATGAAGAAAATAAGGAGAAAGTTCAGGAGTTGTTGGATAAAGGTTTAGTCAAGGAAAGTCTAAGACCATGTGCAGTGCCAACTATATTGAGTCCAAACAGATATGGGAGATGGAGAATGTGTACAGATTCTAGAGCTATCAACAAGATCACCATTAGGTATAGATTTCCTTTACCCATGATGGATGATTTGATGGATTGTTTGAGTAGAGAAAGCTATTTTTCAAAAATAGAATTGAAGAGTGGATATCATCAAATAATAATGAGAGAGGGAGATGAATGGAAAACAACATTTAAGACAAATGAAGGTTTGTACGAATGGCTAGTCATTCCATTGGGATTGACAAATGCTCCAAGTACATTTATGAGGTTGATGAATGAAGTATTGAAGGACTTCATAGGTAAACTTGTCATTGTATATCTGGATGATATATTAGTTTTTAGCAAAACAAAATAAGAACATTTAAAGCACTTTACACTAGTTATGAGGAAATTGCAGCAAGAAAAGTTGTTAATAAATTTGAAGAAAAGTTCCTTTATGAAGACAGAGCTCATATATTTGGGTTTTGTGATCTCTTCAAATGAATTGAATATGTATCCGGAAAAGGTGAGAGAAATCAAATATTGGTCGTCACCCAAGAGCATATTTGAGGTGAGAAGTTTCCATGGTTTAGAAAGTTTTTATAGAAATTTTATCAGAAATTTTAGTGGTATATGTGCACCCATGATGGATACTATGAAGAAGAAACATAAATATTTTAATTGGACAAAGGAGGCTAATAAAAGATTCAGAGTATTGAAAAATAAGATAACAGAACAACCAGTTCTGGTTTTACCAGATTTTGGGAAGACATTTCAAGTGAGATGTGATGCAAGTGGGATAGCCATTGGAACAATTTTGAGTCAAGATAATAGGCCAATTGCTTATTTCAATGAAAATTTGAATAATACTAAGGATAAATATTCAACATATGACAAAGAATTTTATGTAATGATTCATTCTATTAAAAAATGGAGACATTACTTAATTCCAAAAGAGTTTGTCTTGTATAGTGATAATCAAGCTTTGCAATTTATTACTAGGCAAGAGAAGTTGAATCAGAAACATGCTAAGTGGGTAGAATTCATGAAAATTTTTACTTTTGTCATTAAACATATTTTTGGAAGTGCTAATAAAGTTGCAGATGCTTTAAGCAGGAGAAATTTGGTAGTACAGTAATTTCAAGTGAAGACCTTAGGGTTTGACCACCTAAAGGAAATATATCAAGAAGATCTAGATTTTAAGGAGGCTTATGAAGAATATGGAAATACTTTGGTGAGGGATAACTACTTCTGGTCAGAATATTTGATCCAGGATGGATTGTTGTTTAAAGGAATCCAATTGTGCATACCAAGATGTTCAATGAGAGATAATTTGTTGAAAGAAAAACATAGTGGAGGTTTAGCTGGACATTTTGGTTATGAAAAAACATTTGCACAACTGAGTAGTTTGTATTATTGGCCAGGTATGAGGGAAGATGTGAATAAATTTGTAGACCGATGTAAGATTTGTCAACATGCAAAAGGGAAGAGACAAAACATTGTTTTGTATCAGCCATTGCCCATTCTAGAAAGGCCTTGGGAGGAAATTAATATGGATTTTGTATTGGGATTACCTAGAACCCAGGAGGGAAGTGATTCTATATTTGTTGTGGTTGATGATTTTCCAAGATGTCACATTTCATACCATGCCATAAAAAAATTGATGCTACACACATAGCCAATTTGTTTTTCAGAGAAGTTGTGAGATTACATGGATTTCCCATAAGCATAGTTTCAGACAGGGATACTAAGTTTGTGGGACACTTTTCGAGGAATCTATGGAAGAGGATAGGAACTAACTTATATTTTAGTTCGACATATCATCCTCAGAAAAACAGATAGACCGAAGTAGTGAATAGGAGTCTGGGAAATTTGTTAAGGAGTTTAGTCACTGAACAAGGTCGTTAGTGGGATCAGATTATGGCACAAGAATAATTTTCATTTAAAAAATCAATTAATAGAAGCACTGGAAAAATTGCATTAGAGATAGTATATGGAAGACATCCCAGAGGGGTTGCAGAATTGAGAGAATTGAAACAAGATGAATTCAGGAGCGCTAGAGCGAAATATTTTTCTATAGAAATGCAAAGACTTAATGATCAAGTTAGGAGGCAAATATAGGATAGTATTCAAAAGTATAAGGAAAGAGTTGATCAGAAAAGAAGGGAAGTTCAATTTTAAGTGGGAGAGGAAGTTTTAGATCATTTAAGGAAAGAAAAGTTTCCAAGAGGTACATATAATAAATTTAATATGAAGAAGATAGGACCATGCAAGATACTTAGAAAATTTGCAGCAAATGCTTATGAAATTGAGTTTTCGAACAATGTTAGGATATCACTGATATTCAACGTTGTAGATTTATATCCTTATAACAAAGATGACACAGAAGGATTGGATGATCAGGAAGAGATTCAGTGGGAAGAACAAATTCCCATAGTAGAAAAACCTCAGATGGAGAAAATTTTAGAATAGAGAGTTGGAAGGAAAGCTAGAAGAAAGATGTATCCTGAATATTTGGTAAAGTGGAAAGATAACCCAATAGAAGATTCAAGTTGGGTAAGTGAACCTGATATTTTGAAACATGGCAAAAAAGTGTGAGATATCATGGACAGGAGTCCATGAATATTTTGGCCAGAGGAGTATGATGTAGGCGCATCGCTATCACATCGAAAGGAAGCGGACGTGGAATCAGAATCAACACCTCAATGCATCGAAGGCGCCAAAACCGACCTTAATCAGCTTGGTAGTGGTGTGAAGATTTTTTATTTTATTTTATCGTTAATTAATTAGTTGTATGTAAAGTCGGGCCACCATTTGAAAGGATGGAACCATTGTAAATCCTTTACAAGACTGTAATGTATTACAGGTGTGGGATATCAGCTCTGATTAGCCATTAGGCTACATTTATTGAGTAGTTAACCACTTGAACATTATGTAATAGTATTTAGATAGGAGGATGGAGAGCGAAGAAGCGTTGGGTCCTTAGATATGTTTCAGTTTATGTCTATAGGAGATAGTCACTGTAATGATGTTTTCTTTGAATTGAATAGAACAAAGGAAATTGACCCAAATACACAGTGTTGATCTTGTTTATAGTTTGACCATGTTGTTATGTGTTTGTGAATGTATGATGTTCATAGCGAGTGAATGAATGAACAATTGAATGAATTCAATTGTTTCTCTTCTGTAAGATTATGCAAGGAGTGCATGCAGAGCACAAGGAGTGCATGTGAAGAAGCCTTTTTCGACTTTAATCTCAGAAGAGATAGTGGGGAATTTTTGTATGCAGAGAGTGCATATTGAGTGCAAGGAGTGCGTATAGAAACAAACTTGTGTTAAAGTTTGAAAGCTCAAGAGGTTGAGCACAGAGTATGCCAGGAGGGCATCAAAATGTCTTTTGAAGAAGACACGGAGTGCAAGTGTGCGCTAAGGGGTGAGATTTAAATTTCATTTACCAGAAGCTCGAGAAGAGTAACGGTTCAAGTCTAGAGAGGAGAAACACTTAGAAACATTTCTAAGTTTTGAAGATTTGAAGCGTTCAAAGGTGAAGCACAGAAAATTGAAGTTCGAAAAAGGAACACGTATGGAGGATTGAGCAGGGGAAATCCTTCAGATAAGAAGTTCAAAGTTTGGATAATATCGAGGGTCAAGATTCATTCAAAAAGAGATGAAATATTTCAAGACGTTAGATCTCGGAGAAGAAGCGCATTGGTAAGCCACGAGGAGTCATCGAAATTTTGTAGAACCAAAATATTTGGAAGAAATAAAGTGAAATTTGTGAAATCGCAAAACACAAAATTCCGAAATCATCAGGACCATCTATTGAAAGGAGACACGTGGAAAGATATCAACATTTTGCTAACTCATAGAGTGGAAAGGTCAAAGGGCGGAGTCGTGAGAACTCATGAAATCCAAAATCGCAAAATGATCGTGGTCGGTCATTAAGGTAGGACGGGTAGCGACAGATTAGAATTTCACTGAATTGTGACTTGATCATAGTCGTTCGTTGGAGAGAGGTTGTGGACCATTGATCTGATCCAAATATTTCAAAATTTTGGGCATCAGGAGTTGGAAGGATAAAGAGTTGATTGACCCATATAGCAGATACACGAAATTGTGATGCACCTATTCGGTAAGCGTGTGATCAAAAGGCATGGTCATGTGGAGGGGACTTGCGTTTTAGTGCTTGTGCACACAAGTGGAGTTTTGTAAAGACCTATAGATTGTTTCTTGAGGTTCCACCAGGAAATCGAAGACTGTTTCAATTTAGTCTTGAGAATATCCTAAGACCGAGAGGTTGCGCATCCCTAGGAGAGAAGGGGGTTCTACACTAAATATGATGCAACTCCAATTTGCAGGCCATACTTCCAATTCTCTTCAACACCTTATAGGGACTATAGTACTTTGGTGGTAATTTATTTTCTTGATTTTGTTGCTTGAGGGGAATTTGTTTGTATGGTTGTAGCCTCAAGAACACTAAATCCTCCATTTCAAATTCCATTTCACTATGATGTTGATATATTTATCATTTCATCCAATTTTGTGATACAACCAAGTTGTCCTCCAACAGTTGGAAAACCACTTTGTGGTGCTTTATGTGGTCCTTCATTTCCCGTACCTTCAATTTTCCTCTTCAATGACCTATAGGGAACATAATACTTTGGTGCTAATTTATTATCATTCTTTTGTTTCTTGATGAACATCTATTTGTATGTTTGTATCCTCAAGAACACCAGATCCCGAATTCAAATTCCCTTTCACTCTGATCTTTGATCTTCTTATCATTTCGTCTTATTTTGTGATATAACCAAGTTGTCGTGCAATAGTTGGAGAACCACTTCTTGGTTCTCTATGTGGTTGGTCATTTCTTGAACCTTCACTTTTCCTCTCAAGGGTGATGTGATGGATGGACGGACGATGATAACCATAAAGTTCCATAAATGGGGACATTTTTTATGAAGTATGGAAATACATATTGTACCACAATTATGTCAAGGGTAACCACTTTACCCATTAACACAAATTCCAATAAATTTGTAAAAAAATGTATTATGATGACTTCACAAATATTGTGTTTTTTGTAAATATTAATATATTCCATGGGGGAAGTTAGGCCATTGATATTCCTATTGTGGATTGAAGTTAGTGAGTGACCTCTGAGAACCAACACTAGGCGTAGGTAGTGGAAGCAAGGGTATTCAAATAATGATATGAAAGGAAGGTGTATTGATCTCTCTCCATTGTCGATATACAAAACCATTGACCTGATGTAATAGTGCCAACCAACCATAGAAAAAAAACCGTGGATGACTATTGCTTTCAACAAAAGGAGGAGAAAATGATAATAATTGTAAATGTGGAAGAGATAGATGTTGAAAAACATTTTTGAAGGATTTTAGTTGAACTTTTTATATGTCCCTATTCTCTTTAATCATTAATGATTAATATTCAATTTAACTACCAATAAATTACAAATATTGAGATATTAATTTTCAAAATTAACTATGTATTCAAAGTCATTCATTTATGAATTGTCTCCGATGATCCACTTAGGACTCATTATCAATTAATTATTTATATATTTTGTAAGAAATATATCGTTATTTACACGGAGTTTTATTTCAAAAATACATATCACATTTATATACTCACATTAGTGCACATAACTAAATAAAATTCAATAAATAACTTTCTGTGTTATTGGATTAATATATGAGATTATTTCGATTACAAATAATTGATTTAAGAATACAAATTTACAAATTGTTATAGATGGAGAAATCAAATGTCATAAGGTGAACAAGTTCAAAACCATTTATTTATGATCCACCTCCACTGAGATTGAATAATCCACTTAACATTCATTATCAATTAAATTTTATGTTTTTTTAAGAAATTCATTTATATGGAAAGTTTAGTTAGAAAATTGCATCACATTTACACACCCATGTTAATGCATATAAGCAAGTAAAAGTCAATAAATCACTTTGTTCCTTAATGATTTCTTTCTATGAAATGATTGGAATTACATATAAACACACCATTATAGAAAGTCTAAGTTTTGTTTTTGGAAGAAGCACACCATTATTTATATGGATTTTTATTTCAAAAATTATATATCATATTTATCCACTTATATGAATGATGATGATGATGATGATGATGATTGATGTCCACTAAGACCGATTGGTCTATCCGACCTTAAGATGGTAAGTGATTACTTTTGATTCTTTAGAATTTTACTTGTGATTCTTTATGTATAGCGATAGAACTTGAGATCACCCCAAACTTTAAAGTTTTATCAAAATTCAAAATAATTCAAAATGGATTTCAAAATATATTAATAAACTTTAATTACAATAAAAAGAAATTTAACTACTTTTGATTTATGTATAGCAATAGAACTCTAGATCACCCCAAAAATTGAAGTAGAATATACAATATTAATATTTAAACTTGAAAGTTATATCAAAATTCAAAATGGATTTCAAAATATATTAATAAACTTTAATTACAATAAAAAGAAATTGAACCACTTTTGCTTTATGTATAGCCATAGAAATCTAGATCACCCAAAAAATTGAAATAGATTATACAATATTAAGATTTAAACTTTAAAGTTTTATCAAAATTAAAAATAATTCAAAATGGATTTCAAAACATATTAATCATAGGACCTTTGCCCCATGGAAAGCCACGACAATTCCAAAAAAGGATCCCCGAGTGTTCCAAATTCCTATTTATTATTATCCTTTTGGTCTTTGTCCCTAACAATAGCTTTTTGATTTCTAATTATTGCCCATTTTCCTTCTTTCCTCGCTTGTTTTACCTTTTGAACTTCCTTCCTTAATTCAGCTTGGTCTTCGGTAATGAGGTCTTCATTTATGAATATTCCTGACCCTTTTAAGCTCAGAGATTTATCAAGTATGCTATATTTATGGTCATTACAACTTAATTTGACATGGATCAACCTATCTTTATGATCAATAAACGTCAATAAACAATTCCATTCCTTTTTGTATCATATCATATGATTTCAATTGATTTAAGGATAAAAAATTACAAAACTTTATGGAGAGGGAAATTAAATTCCTTGTAATTCAAAAATTTCAACGACAATAATTTATGACACATCTCCAATGAGCATGAATAGTACACTTAGCACTCATTATCAATCAATTCTGTGTTTTTTTTTAAGAAATGAAAGTTTATTTACATGTATTTTTACTTCAAAAATTACATGTTAATGGATATATGAAAATAAAAATCAACAAATGAAAAATTATATTCCAAATTAAAATAACCCACATTTACAAATCTATGCAAGTATTTGTGTCCCTCTAGATACTATATGGATTTTTCCTCTCCATAGACAATATATAAAACAAATATCTTACCACTTATATAAATTAACATAGATAACATTTTCTTAAGATAAACTTATGTTAGGGAATGAAGGAATCAAACCACCAATGTCATGCTTGCAAGGCATGTGCCCTTCCATTGAGCTAACACAATTTAAAACATTAGGGAAAAGGGACTTCATTCATTTTATTTATCTATATTTATGAAAAACATATCCAATCATAATAACCCTATAATGCCTTTTAAAATATATTAAAACGAAAGTTAATAAAACTTCATATTTCCTATGCATTCAAGATATGATACAATGATCTCCACTATGACTAAAGAATATATATTGAAAAATATGCACTGGGAATTTTGATCTATGCGGTAAGAAATGGAAATTGTTAAAAAAATGAGATTTCATGGAAAAATGCACTAATAACAGGTAGAGTCCTTCGAGAAGAGACTTCTCATTAAGAAATTCAAGAAAAACATTTTTTTCATTACTATATTGTCCTTAAATATATCCCTAATGTCTTATGAGATCCAACGACAAACATACATCAACATGAGTACTAATCAAATTTAAAAGAAGAGAAGTTATTGAGCATTGAAATTAAAATTTTCAATGTTAATTTTTCACTAAGTAGTTTTATGTTCAACTAAAGAAAGTGTGTTAGGGAACTAACATCCTTAACCCCTCATGTAGATAGAATGATATATTTTCCATGTAATAAAGGTCGATGTTAGTAAATAAGGCCTAGCTAATAATGTGAGCAGGTCTAATGTAAGAGACTTAATAGAAGTTTTTTATTCTAGAAAGATGTTCCTCTAAATTGTTCTTTTGAGTATAAATAAGAATAGAAGGAATGATAAATATTTTCCTTGAGAATTATTGTAGTAGATAGTTTCTCTACTCGAGGTTCCCCCTTGAAGAGGAAAGTGAAATCTGCTTTCTATCAAGAAAGGTATCATTTTTTTTGTTGTGGTTCTCTATATTTTTCTATTTCGTTGGTATTTTCTATAGTATTTATGTTTTATGCTTAATATACTAGATCTATTACCTAACAAGTGGTATCAGAGAACTTTCCTCTATCGAAATTGTGGGAATGTTTTTCCATGGTAGAGATGTGTATTGTTGGCGTCTTTAACCCATAAAGATCTGTCAGTCAATGACTAAAAGTGTGGTTGGGAAGACTACATATGGGGAATACATGCAGTTTCATGGGGTTGTCTAGAAACCAATGTTTCACCTTGTTGGAAACTTTTGTAACACCTATTTGTACCCTTCGAGTAGCATCACATCAAACTTAATCTGTACAAAACCATCATTCCCACATATTGTCAGGTATATCGTGAGTCTTCTAGGTCTCCTGAAACCAACCCTAGATCAATCAATCGACCACCTAAATTATATAATAACATCGAGAACAACACTTGGGAAGATACACTATAGTACTTGGGTAATTAGGTAGTATGGGTAAGGGTACGATCGAGCCTCCATAGTTTTTTCCCTTATATATTGGGATGAGTACTATTGTTTTACCCCACACGTATATCGGGGAGCTATAACATAGGGAAAACCCTTATCCATAGGCACCCTGAAAATGCTAATCAGGTGGAACATACCAGAAAAGGAAAAAAAGGGTATATTAGTCACCTAACCTTTCCTTTTGCATTTTGGCTGTGAAATTACTACACATTTTTCTTGTTAAGAATTTGGGCATTTTGACACTATAGTATTATTTATATCAAAGTATAACTACACAGGAATTAAAAAAAAAGTCTAGGTCCTTCATGCATCCTTATTTTAGACCTATCCCATTGGATTCCCCTATTTTCCCTCATTTCCATGATACCTATCATTTTAATCCTTTTCTCCCCCATGGATCTATCTCCTTCCTAACACCCTTATCTCCCTCTTACTCCATTGGATTTATATGGCTTCCCTGATCACAGTAGTATATATAAATTATTTTATTTTTGTCCATGGACCAATCCCTCATCCCCAAATGGTTCTCACTCGACAAGAATAAGAAATAATAAATGAATTCTCACATTTTTTTCGTTGATGTGAAAGTGGACTACCTCCAAGAATAGTTCAATAGTAGAATAGATGAACTTAATTCCACTCTCAAACAATTCATGAACCAAACCCAATGTCACTCCTCCTCTGAACCAACCAAGGAAAAAAGGGGTATTTTGTTCACATAACCTTTCCTTCTACATTCTGGTTGCGAAATTACTACACATTTTTCCTATTAAGAATTTGGGCATTTTGACATTGTAGTATTATTTGTATTGGAGTATAACTACACATGAGTTAAAAAAAAAAGTCTAGGTCCTTCCTGCACCCTTATTTCAGACCTATCCCATTGGATTCCCCTCTTTTCCCTCATTTCCATGATACCTATCATTTTAATAATTTTCTCCCCCATGGATCCATCCCCTTCCTAGCACCCTTATCTCCCCCTTACTCCATTGGATTTCTATGGATTCCCTGATCATAGTAGTATATATCAATTATTTTAATTTTTTTTCGATGGGTCAATCGCTAATCCCCAAATGGATCTCACTCGACAAAAAGAAAAAAAAAATGAATTATCACATTTTTGTTGTTGATGTGAAAGTGGACTACCTCCAGGAATAGTTCAATAGTCGAATAGATGAACTTAATTCCAATCTCAATCAATTCATGAACCAATCCCAAGGTCACTCCTCTGAACCACTTCTCCACATCGAAGGTGTTGACTCCTCCTAGCCTTTACACTCATTCCAACTCCCTACGTCATGACCATTCTCTTCCCAGAGTTGAGGTGAACAAATTTGATGTCTCAAATCCAACAACCTGGGTCACTCAGATGGAACACAATTTTTCCCTACATGGAATTACTAATGAGTTGACCAAGGTTCATTACAATTTTTGCTATTTGGATCTAGAATGATGGAAATGGTGGCAATGGCGTACAAATGCATGTCAGGGGTATGTTGCTTGGACACAGTTTGTTGTCAAGTTGTATGAATTATTTGACACAGACACCCACCATTTAGGTTCTTTGACTAAGTTGAAACATTCTAGAAGAGTGGAATATTTTATCGCCTCCTTTGAGCAATTAGATTTCTGAATGGAGGGAATGAAAGATGCCTTCTTCTGAGAATCATTTATAAATTCCCTCAAGGATGAGATATGATCCCAAGTCCTCATGGGTCGTCCCCATGCTTGGTTGGAAGAAAATAAACGTTTCAAGGAGACACAACAGGTCAAATTTTCCAAGAACAGAAAAGACATTTTTAATCCCCACACTAGACCCCCCAATCCCACCCCTCTCAAGGATAAAAAAATAACATGGGAAGAAATGGATGAACACCAAATCAAGGGTATTTGATATAATTTTCATGATAAATACTTCTAGGTCACAAGTGTAAAGAACATGATCCATATTATTTTGAGAATGAAATGAAGGAAGAGATATAACAATGAAAGATTCAGAGATATTTCAATAAACAACGAGATACAATAATGCATATTTTTTTATTAATGAGAGAATGTATAGAAAGAGTAAAATTATAGAGTTAATGGCTCGCTAGAATGGTGGCATTTTATCTCCGAGAAGATATGTGGTGGCTATATTCATTCACAAGGTGATGATGATTACAATGAGGCTCCAAAGTCCTTTTTAAGATAAATAAAATATGAAACCCTAACCATGAAAGATGAAACGTTACAAGGTTTATGGGCCCCGATGGAGGTAGTCTATAAGTCAACTTCCCAATGGAATAAATTTTTCATACGATCTTTGTTTGGGGTGCACAATAGCGTTTTTGAAAGGTATATTCTAGGAATACACATGTTGTCTTCATACTTTTGCTAAAGCCTGTATTCTTATAGTGGAAAGCCCAAAAAATGTTGTTTAGAGCCTCAAAACAACCCTAGAAGTTTAGGACCCAAAAAACCATAGAAAAACTACCAAGATGGAAACCCTTGTTTTGAGCCAGTGGAATAGGTGGGTGGCCACCGATTTCCACCTGGATCATTCTTATCCCCATTTTGTCAAGTTATTGTGGAATATGGGGAATCTTTTTCATAATTTGAAACTTGGTGAATTGCTTGCTTTGCTGAAGAATTTCTCCTCCTTAGCCTTTTGAAGGTTTTTATCACCCTGTTGTTGGACGGGTTGGATCTGTTCAACCGATCTAGATGTATGATATTCCCTAGTGTGGGAGGAATATGTCAGTGCATATCTAGCATGAGGAGTATGAAGGGTTTAGTTATATATTTTCTTGATTGGAAAGTGTGGAAGTACCCATGTAGGTGAAGCAACAATATTTTTGTGACCTTTTACAATCTGTTTCTATTGGATAAAAAGTTATTGGGTTAAGGCTACAGTAGTTGTAGTTTCCTTCTATTCACCTTGTAATAAGATCGTGAAAAGGAGAATTCTTTTTGAATGAGATATTACTTTGTGGAATTTTTTTGTCGGGACAATAGTAAGGAATACCTCTAGAATCATCTAGAGATAAACGATAACGCTACATGGATGAGAATCATCAACAACATGATGATTCCACATATATGTCTTGCCTAACAGAATATCACTTACTTCCTACTAGGGAAAAATCACATAGTACATCATCCCTGAAGGGCTTGATGTCGTAGGACAAGTGACATCGTTGGCTGACACAAAGATCACATCCCTAGCGAAGACACCCGATTTTGTATGGTTCTGGGTGTGTTTTTTCTGACAAATCCAACTACTTCACGACCTCTGCTGAGATGAGTTTCTTTTGTATTTCTCTATCAAGACTGAAATGAAACGTGGTCCCCTCCACCACATATGTGAATGGAAGAGGAACTCCCCCTCCTCAAGATCCTCTACTTCTTCTGGTTGTATTTTTGTGGTCGTGACACTAGAGTGGGTTTTGGATCAATTATCTATCTCCTTTTGTTATTGTTTGAATCAGAGTCTAATTAAGGGTTTGACTATGTTTCTTTGAGCTCGGCTACCAATGATGGTTTCGATCAACACTCATCGGTGTTGTGGCAAGGGATTTTGTGGAAGTCGCACCACTTCCCAGTGTCCTTCTTTGTCTTTTGATCACAGTTATTTTCCTATGGCTTGGACTAGTTGTCTTGAGGTCGAATGTTGTGTGAGTTAGGGATTCCTTTACCATACTTTGGTTGTTGCATATTTTCATACCCAAATTCCCTCTTGTTCTGCTACTTGAATTTCTGCTCAATTTTTAAATCATATTGATAAGTGTCTCCCAGTGATGAGATGTTCAGAACCTCCATTTAGGTTTGGATGTACTTGTGTAGATCCCCATGGTATTTTAGAACCAGATTTCACTCATAGTATTTGATACCTATCTTGGTGTGCAAGGTATGGAAAGTATTTGTGAACTATGACACTATTTGTCCCCTCTATTTATGCAGTGTGGTCCATTTCATGTATTGGTCCTCATATTTCCCCATAGGGTAGTATTTCTCCTTGACCACATCCATAAAATAACAGCAAGTGGGATCGACCCCAAATATTCCAGACGCGTATATGGAATGTTTCTCCTAGTAAGTTTCCCACCAATGTCAGACATGAGGGAGAGCCTTAAGGAGTGCAAAGGTGATCTTTTCTTTGTTGGAAAAATTGTGAACAAAGAAATAATCTTCTAAAAAATTTAACAACTTTTCTAAAGCATCTGCATAAATATGACCTTCATATATGAGAATATAAAAATGAATTTGTATCTTGAATGGCATGGAATCTCCAAAGAGATTGCTTAACTAAGATACACCTGCTATTATCAGTAATCGTTGACGAATTTGGGAAACAATATCCAACATCCAGTTCCTCTGTTGCACGAGGGCTTCCATGAGAAACAACTTGATGGGATCTTTTCTTCCTACGTCTCTCTTTTATTTCTCCATGGTAGGCTTCTTAGGATATCAAGAGAATTTTTCCTCAAGAGAAACTAGCATGAGACCCAACTCTCTATACGCTGACCTCGTCAGGGACATGCACTAAGAAATGACAAGGAGTAGCATGCTCTGATACCGTTGATCCATATTATTTTGAGAATGAAATGAAGGAATAGATATAATAATGAAATATATAGAGATATTTCAATAAACACAAAGATACAGTAACGAACATTTTTTATTAATGAAAAAATGTACAAAAACTTTAAAATTATAAAGTGAATGGCTCACTACAATGGTGGCATCTTATCTCTGAGAAGAGATGTGGTGGCTATGCTCGTTCACAAGAATCTGATGACGATTACAATGAGTTTCCAAATGCCTCTTAAACATAAATAAAATACAAAACCCTAACCCTGAAAGATGAAACAACAAAGGGTTTTTTGGCCTTGATGGGGGTAGTTGATACATCAACTTCCCAAGGGAATAACGTTTGCATACAATCTATGTTTGGTGCACATGATATCTCGTTGGAAAGGTATATTTGAGGAATACACATCTTTCCATCAAAATTTGGATAAATCATGTAGTGTGACAGTCTAAATCCAAAAAAATGTTGTTTAAGGACTGAAAATGGCTTCGAAATTTCAGAACCCAAAAGACTGTAGAAAAAATTCCAAGATGGAAACCCTTGTTTTGAGCTAGTGTGTTAAGCCCTAATATTGGCTCATTACCCCTTAATTGGGGCATATTACATTAGTAATTTTATTTTATTTATGTCGAATTTATTCCATTAGTTGTAATTATACCTCCTAGTCTCCTATATATACCAAGGAGACGTTTTCATTTGGAATCATCTTGTACTTGAACATTTAAGTGGGGTAAAAGGAGGTTTCCCCCTCGAAGAGGATTATTATCTGAAATTATCTCTTTTTCAAGGCATTGAGTACTCTCTATGAGGTTTTTCTATGCTATATTGATATTTGGTTCTTAACATATGGTATCATAGCTCATGGTCTTGGGGTTTCACTCCTACAAATGAGACACCTTGGAATTTTCTCTATAAATTGTTTTCTACAATGTTTCAAAAGGAAGGGATTAGAGGATATTTAGTAGACAGATCAAGGTACGTTGGGTTAAAATTTTAGTTCCTGAGGCCTTATACTTTTGGAGATAGAACCTGTATAAGATAGGGTTCCGGAATCATCCTGAAATAATTCATTGGGAAATTTTTGCTATAAAAAATTTTATGTAACATTTCAAACCCTAAAATCTAGCGGATATTCACAGAAATTAATAAGGTATCTGTGGTAAACATTTAATCTTTTGGTTCATCTTAAATTTGTATACACACCCTGTGTAAGATAGGGTATCTAACTTTTCCTATTTACTAGTCTCAAGAAGGTCTTCCAGGTAAAAAAATAATAAATTCTTCCTAGAGAATCCAAATTGATTGGGACTGGTTTCATTTGATAGTGGACAGTCTGTAGTATTTCTAATACGAGTTTCATAATTTTATATCAATTATTTTTTGTGGGGCACGTTATACAAGTGATATCTCCTGGAAAGGCCAAAAATCAACAAGTTGTGGGGAAGTTACCATAAATTCCACTTGGCACATCTAATTTTGATCAGAGTTGTGGAATTGCAGAGAAGAAATATAATAGAACTAAATAAAATAATTTTTCATAACCAGAAGGGTTGAAACCTGGTAGATACAACAAGAGAAAGATTATCTAGCAGAACCACCTCAAAATCAAGGTTCAAAAGTGATATTTGTCCAACATGCCATCCAAAGAGGGAACTTCTACACCAAATAAGCCTCCATAGAATCCTACTTGGACTCTTGATGAAGGTGAAGAAATGCATAGGGACATAAATGATTTACAAAAGAAGATAGTAACAAAAGATGAACTACAAGAGATGGAAGCTAAGTTGGAGGCAAAGATGGATGGTTTAAAAGAGGAGATCATGGAAGTATTGAAAACAAATTTAACAGAGAAGACACCTGAAAGTGAAAATGCATCCCATGAAATTCATGATGAGGACATGGGGAAGGTGAATCAATAATGGAGAAACTCCAACTTTGGGTTGAATATCAACCACGTTCCTAAGATCGATATGAGGAAGTTTGATGGCAAGGACCCAATCACATGGATACTTCAGATGGAACAATTCTTTGATCTACATAATGTGCCACATACACAAAATGTGCGAATTGCTTCTTTATATTTACAACCTAATCAATTTGTATGGTATGTATGGATTCTTTCTTGCAAATCACTCGTCATTTGGACAATTTTCATGGAAGAAATGATAGCACACTATCAGGATACAAGGAGGAATACCTTCTTTAGCCAATTGATAAATCTCAAGCTAAAGGGTTCAGTTACTGAGCACATTGAGAACTTCCAAAGATTGAATATAAAGGTAACCTATTCCAGATGAGCACTTGATTGATTTATTCATAGGAACTTTAAAGTATAACATTCAACATGAGGTTCGCCTTTGGGAACCCAAATCATTGGAGAATGCATTTAACGTGGCAAGAAATGTTGAAAGTAAAAATATGGCTATGGCTACTAGAAGGACCAATCCTAACATC
>ML783802.1:65022-75764 GCA_009831015.1 Picea engelmannii
GGGTAATGATTCGACAACCAGAATCATAGAAAAAGGAAGGGTCAAGTTGAGACTCATAGATGGAAGGATTAGAACACTGCCTAGTGTTCTACACATCCCAGGTATGGCCAAAAATTTGATTTCTGTAATAAAAATGGAATATGTTGGGGTAAAAACATTTTTTGAAAAGGGAACTTGTAGGATGGTTCGAGGAGAAATAGTGTTGATGAAGGGAGTATGGTTTGGAACTCTGTATAAGCTTCTAGGAAGCACTATTAGTGATGGTTGTAATAGCTCCATTGTTCCTGATATTGAAGTTGAAGAAGAAAGAACTCCTACAGTCTCTGGAGAAAAGGTTATGTTGTGGAATCAAAGACTGGGGCATATTGGAGAGAAGGGGCTTCGACTACTACACGGTAAATGTATGGTTGAAGGTATGTCTAATTCCTCTCTGGATTTTGATTTCTGTGAACATTGTATATATGGGAAGAAAAATCGGGTAAGATTCCCCTCTGGTGCAACGAGGGCAGAAGGAAGTTTACAGCTATTTCATAGTGATGTTTTTAGACCTGTGTCAGTCCCATCATGGGGAAAATCTATGTACTATGTCTCATTTATAGATGACTTCTCGAGGAAAACTTGGATATATTTTCTCAGGAAGAAATCAAAAGTCTTTGACAGGTTTAAAGAGTTTAAGGCTCTTGTTGAGAATCAAACAGAGAAACAAATTAAGGTGTTGAGGATAGATAATGGTGGAGAGTTCTGCGAGAATGAATTTGAAGAATTCTGTAAGAAGTGCGGTATAGCAAGGCACAAGACTACTCCATATACACCTCAACATAATGGAGTTGTAGAAAGGATGAATAGGACACTGATGGAAAAAGCGAGGTGCATGCTCAGTGGTGTCGGGATAGGGCAAGAATTTTGAGTAGAGGCAGTGGGTACTGCATGTTATCTGGTCAACAGATCACCCTCATCAATGTTGGGTGAAAAGACTCCATAAGAGGTATGGATTGGTAAGGAACCTTCTCTCACACATCTTAAGGTATTTGGCTGCGATGCATATGTTCATGTTCCAAAGGAAAATAGGAGTAAGCTGGATAAGAAGGCTGAAAATGTATCTTTATTGGACATAAAGATGGTCTCAAAGGTTATAATCTTTGGAACCCAGAAACTAAGAAGGTAGTGTATAGCTGAGATGTGGTATTTAGAGAAATGAAGGATGTTGTTAAACATGAATTCCTACCAAGTAAGGAAGAACTAGAGAAGATAGAGTTTGATTTAAAGGATGATGAAGCAGACTCTACAGAAGAACATGGATCAGAAGAATAAGATCCTCATACTCCGGTATTGAGGAGATTGGATCGAGAAAGAAGGCTATAGGAAAGGTATAGTCCATCTGATTTTCGTTCAAATTTTTCTTTGACTATTACTAATGGTGACCCTAGAACTGTCAGGGAGGCAGTGGATTCAAAGGATGGAAATCTCTAGAAAAGGGCCATGGAAGAAGAAATGACATCTTTGGATAAGAATGAGGCTTGGGATCTAGTGGAGTTGCCAACTGGAAGAAAGCCCATTGGCAGAAAATGGGTATTTAAAAAGAAGTTGAATGCAGAAGGAAAAGTGGAGAAATAGAAATCTCAATTAGTAGAAAAGGGTTATTCCCAGGTTGAGGGAATTGATTTTGGTGATATTTTTTCTCATGTTGCCAAGTGAACCTCTATAATATTTTTGTTATCTGTTGCTTCTGCATTTGATTTTGAAATAGAACAGATGGATGTGAAGATAACATTCCTGCATGGGGCTCTAGAAGAAGAAATCTTTATGAAGCAACCAGAAGGTTATGCTATGAAAGGAAAGAAGGAGCTGGTATGCAAGCTGAAAAAGTCCCTGTATGGTTTAAACCAATCACCAAGGATGTGGTATCAAAAATTTGATACTTATATGCTGGGACTTGGCTTCACAAGAAGCAAAGAGGATCAATGTGTGTATTCTAAATTAATTGGTGATCATTTTATTTATTTGGTCTTGTATGTGGATGACATGTTGTTGATAGGAAACAACAAGGAGATTATCCAGGATGTGAAAACTCAATTGTCCTCTAAATTCGACATGAAGGATCTTGGTGCTTCAAATTTCATTTTGGGCATGGAAATTAAAAGAGATTGAAAAAAGAGGAAACTCTGGTTAAATCAGAGAAAATATGTCGAGACAATATTGCAGAGGTTCAATATCCAGGAATGTAAATTGGTCAAGGTTCCTATTCCTATTGGTGTAAAGTTATCTGTGAATCAGTGTCCCAAGACACATGAAGAAGAGGAGGACATGTCTCATGTTCCATATGCGAGTGCAGTTGGTAGTTTGATGTATGCAATGGTCTGTACTAGACCGGACATTGCACATGTAGTGGGAGTTTTGAGAAGGTATATGTCAAAACTAGGGAAGGAGCATCAGACAACAGTAAAAAGGGTTTTCAGGTATTTGTGTGGCACTGCTAGCTATGAAATGTGCTACGAAGGAAGATCGAGATTGGACAGAGTTTTCGATATACATGGATTTTTGGATGCAGACTGGGCTGGAGATTTGGATCGTAGGATATCTACAAGCAGGTATGTGTTTAACCTGTTTGGAGGAGCAATAAGTTGGATGAGCAAAAGACAGGCTGTAGTGGCACTTTCAACTACAGAATCTGAATACATGGCAGCCACTCATGAAAGCAAGGAAGCAGTATGGTTACAAACATTATGTTCAGGTATTGGGTTGGTACAAGAAGTTGTAAGGATAGAGTGTGACAGTCAAAGTGCAATTTTCTTGGTGAAGAACCCTACTTATCATTCAAAGACAAAGCACATTGATGTTCAATATCACTTTGTGAGAGACATGATTGAAGAAAATAAAGTATCATTGATGAAGGTGGACACATTGAAGAATGTTGCAGATTCATTAAAAAAATCTGTTAGCACTGAGAAGTTCTCTTGGTGTAGAGGATCCATGGGCATTGCTGCCCTGGATTGTTGACTATGTAACCCTGTAACCCCCTGTGTGCAAAGAAAACAACAAGTGGGAGAATGTTGGGTATGTGTTATATTCTTTGCATGAGTAGTAGTGTTTGATCATTTGCACCAGACGTGCAAGGGGGTTAGAGGGGGGTGCAGGGGGGAAGATCCCCCCGCACTGGGGTTTGGGGTCAATGCCCCCCAAAAAAAATTTCGCACTGGGATGACATATTATTGGGACCACATATTTCCGGGACGACATATTACCGGGACCACATATTTCTGGGACCACATGATATTTAGGTGGTTTTTCGGAACATGGTTTTTTGCCGATGGTTTTCTATTTCCGGTTAAGGAATTAGGGTTTTGGACTAATCTAGGTCATTGGGTTAGGGTTTTGGATGCCGCTGGCTCCTATATGTATATTGTATTTTAAACAATGTAACACAATGTATGAATATAATATATGTTGGTTTTCCCGTTTTGGGTTTCCAGGGGAAAAATCTCTTTTTAATGTTTGCATTTGCCATTGTATATTTTCTATTCTTTTCTGAATATCTGTTTATAGTAGACATTGTAAAAGGTTAGAATTTACACATGATTCTACAATGATTATCTATGTGTCCATATGTATGTAATTTGTAACATTCAATGTTATGTCCGTCCACATAAGCATTTATTTCTTGAACATTTCTTCCATAATCCCTGCAATCTGCAACCTTATGTCCAAAGTTAGTACAATAAAAATAATGACCATAAAATAAATTTACATACCTAGGAGTGAATGATATTCTTTGTGGTGTAGTCCTTCTAAGTTCATGCCTTAGCTGATCATGATCTTATTTTCTGTTGACTCCTTCATTATGTGAGAATTTTTTTTTTTTATGAATGTGGAGGGTCTTATTTGGTGTCCATCTCTTTTGTATTCTTATACATTTATGAAATGTTCTTATTTAGGGGCTTGCATTATTCCTTCTTCATTGAACCGTTTTTTAGCAGTTTATAAATTTCCTTGGCTGAGGAGGAAAATCACAATGGTAACCAAAAACCAACTTGAAGCTAGAAGCTATTCCTTCCAACCCATAGGGGGATCTCTCTCTTCAAATCAATAATTGAAAGGATTGATTTGGTTTTATTCTCAAAGGCTAGATCTCTAATTTTGTAATCAATTTAATGAGTTGCTGAAAATGTAGATAGAAATTTCATTGGGAAATGGAGTCACATAAAAGTAATAAATCAATGAAGGTTTACTTGATACTTGGTACATTCAAAAGTGACTTATCAGAGGAAAGATAGAGAGAACTTCTTTAGGCCAACTAGATTTCGTTGTAGATATAAAATCACAGAGAAAACAAATAACCCCTTAGGGCATATAACAAGGATGAATCCCAAGGTGATTATGGTAGAAGGAAAAATGAAATTGCATGTAACAGAGAATCAACTATAGATGAATTCTAATACATACAATTCAAATTAACAAAAAGAAGAAGCCATATATCATAGATTCATTTAGACTGGAAGAAAAAACTGTAATATCACATGCATAAAGTAATACAATCACATCTACCTCTAGAGTCAAATATCAGGGACTTTTGATCCAGTAATTTCATTAATATCATACATAAATTACAAAAAGTATTCAATAGTCTCTTCCTTACACACTTGTCAACTCTTAGCTCTCATAGCTTCATGAAATATATACAAATCTATCTTCCTATGCTGCCAAATTTGAATTCAACTATCATCCTATTATAATGATAAGAATTACACATATTCAACAACAAAATCTTCAACAAACTGCTAAGAAAAAGGAGTCAATTTTGAGTCATTAATTACACCATAATCACTCAATACAAAATAATCTTTGAATCCCTAAAATGATGATCTTCAACCTAAATACTTGTTGGAGGCGATATGACACATGTGATGACCTGATTATGTCCACTTGGAAGCAAATTGGATTCTCTGTCACCATTGCGCAACATGCATGTTGCGCAACAACAACCTACAGGAAAAACGTAGTGTAGTTGTGCAGTTGTTGTTCAACAATTGTGCAACAATTGACTTTTTTAATATTTTTCTTGTTTTTGCTTGACCTGATTGGTTAAATTGATGTTGTAACATTTATCTCATTTTCCCATTGACATATCCCATCCCAAAATTTAACAGTAACCTTGTATTGTTGCTTAAAAAATAAACTGATATAGTTGCACAATGTGCCTATTGCGCAATTATAAATTTTTCTTTCACAACTCAAATCTGAGATTTCAAAAGTGTATCAGGGAAACAAAAACCGATCATGTATAATGATCCATTAAAGATACTAGTATGCACAATAACACCATCTACATACTTAGGGGATTTTGATAATTTAGAATTTGGATTTTTTGTTGCACATGGTCAAAAAAGGAAAATTAGATGAATTTAGCCGCAAGGCATTAAAGTTTTGTTGCTTCAACAAGCGAGTCAAGATTGTCTTTTCCCTTATTTTCTATCTCCAAATTTTGCAAGATTTGTTTGAGGGATCCGTTCTCTTTTCTCAATGTCATATGTTGCTTATATATATTTTTAAGATGTTTATATAGAGGTAGATTCATTTTCACCATGAATATGGCATGGTCCATTGCAGGATCACACTCATTAAGGGGTTCTTTACATTTCAACTTTGTTTTTCTGTTCTCCTCCCTTTGTTGGATTATCATATCTTTTGCTTCTCTCGATTTCTTCCTTAACCTGTTGAAAGTGTGTTGTCCCCCATCATCCTTTTTTTCAGTTGGATGATTTGTTGTTGGAGGTTCCTCCTGGGTTTTGAACTTCCTAGTTGACGATCTAGTCAAAGGAAAAATAAATTTAGGAATTTCTTTCACTTATGAGCTATGTTGCATTGTATTCCCTTTACACTTTGTTTTGGAGCTCGTTGGAGTTATAGGGACTGATGTTTCACATGTTTCTAAGATGTATTTATTGGAGGTATGTTCCAAATCCTTTTTCTTCATTTCCCTATTTTCATGTTGCAACGGTTCTATGAGAAAATGGGATTTTCTTAACTATTCTTGCAAATCAATGATCAGGTTGTCTTTGTCACTAGGAAAAATTTCTTTTGTGAAGGAATTTGGATTATCCTTAGGTGCTTGTGGTGAGCTCATGGCATGCATTCTTTTAGTTGTTGACCTAGTAGCTGGTTTTTTAGGGGTTTTGACTTTTTCTTGGGAAAACATAAGATTTTTTCCTTTTCTTTTAAGCTTGTTGACTTACTACAAGTTCCTTAGTTTCCTTTTCCCTTTTCTTTAAAGAACTTTTATGAACATAAGTAGTGGTATTTACTACTTGTGAAGCTGTGTCTCTCATTCTTTGAGGGTATTTTGGACAATCAACTTATATCTGTGATGAAGCTACAAAAACTTCCCAATCTTGTTTCATCTTTCTAATCTATTCTAATACCAACAACTTTATCAAAGAAAAATGGAATAGGATAGGTTCTTCTGGATCTTTGCATACTTGTACTTTGTCAACCATCTTTCCCGGGATTATGAAAAGGTAATAGGGCATATTCAAGGGTTTCTTACCAGTTAAATGCATTAAAAGTTTGATATGGTATTGGTAGACCCTAATGAATCTCCCTTCACATGTGAAGAACCTTTGTATTACCCTCAACAAATTACTATGAATTTATAATAGAATCTCTCTAGGTATGGTGGCTCCAAAGTTAGTGTTTCTAAATTCAGGTTTCAAAAAATCATGATTGTAGGATAGATCCAATTGCATACCTTTGGACCATTTTTCTCCATGAGCATGGATCTCTATTACAACAACAATAGTATATTTAGAAACCTGAAACTAGATATTTCCCACTTTATCCCTAATGCCATAAAAAAATAATGCAAACTCTTGTTCCACCTGCATGTTGTATCCCTGAATCTTTTCACAAAACTTGATACAACCCACTTGTTCAAAAGAGGCTTTGATTGTTGGATATGCATTCACTAAATTTAAAGCATAAGGCTCAAATCTGATGATATCACCACCCTTTTTGTTCCTTCTTCTACCCTTTGGAGTTTCCATGATGCTGGTATATATCAATCTCTTATGAAAATGAGAAAATAGGACCGTGCATAACAAAAAAATGCAGCGTCTGCATATGCACAACGAATTGAAAAATTCAATTTGATGAAGCAAAGGATATAGATGCAAGGAAAAGTTGGAAGATTTGGGTTCATAAGAAAGGTTTTCCTTTCAAACTTAAGCCAAGAACTTGAAAAATCTGCTTGGAGGTGTGAGAGGAAATTCATTTGCAGATGCACAACATTGTGTGCAACATCCCCTGCAGTATGTGCATAACAAAACATGTAGTGTTTGCATATGCACAACGATCTTTGATGGAAGATTTTGAATTTGCAGAGGAAGAAAGCGATATCTGGGGGTTTTTTCACTTGGAGGAGGAAAAATTTAAATGATAAAATCAAAATAACCATCAGTTATACCCATCATACCTCATCATACCTTCATACTTGATTTTTACAGGATTAGGACATTGCACAACAACATGTGTTTCACAATTATTTGCTTGATTATGCCACGTGCTTCTGATAGATTTGAGCTTATGAAATTCTTTGAACGATGACAATACTGACGCTAAACGACTTGAATTTACCTCTTGACCTCTCATAATCACTTTTTAGTGACATGAAAAACCATATCTTAACATTAAGACCATATGTTTCATGACTCAAATTTTATTTTGTGACCTTACTCAAGCAAACTTATCAATCACAAACCCATTGATTCACAAGATAATATAAATAATGCCATGGTATTTATGATATTAAAGCATGACTTTACCCTATCATACATTTTTTTGACTCATATCCTAACAAATTATTTATAGGACACTAACATTGGCTTCAATGGGGATCGCAACATCGATGTTAGGTGCCAAAGAACAAGCAGACTAGTATCCTTATCAATTGGGCTCTCTATTTGACTAAAAAAAGACTCAAAACTAACTTGACACTTTATATACAAAACACACTTAGTAATACTAATCAAATCTTAGGTCCTTCTCTTCAGGTTTCAAATTTTGTTCATTGCTACCCAAACCTACAATACTAAAGAAATGGAAAATCAAATTTCTTTAAGTAGAATAATTTTTGAGAAACTTGTCATTAACATGTCCTCCATTGATGTATTCTCCATTTATCTCTTGTTGGTTGTGGAGCCTGATTATATTCCTGATTCAGAGGTCTTTTACTTTCAACTTTGTTTATACCCCATGAAGTATTTACACCCCAGAAGTATGTACACTCTTCCACATGAGGGAGTGAAGAGGGGAGGGGGGCAATGGGGGTTTGGGGGCGAAGCCCCCGAAGGAAAAATTGCCTTGTAAATGTATATTGTAATTTCATTGTAAATATGGATCGTTCATTATAAGGTCGTAGATCTAATGGTAGAGATTATGTTAAGGTTTTTTTGCCCTAGAAGGCAACCCTCTTTTATGAGGGACATTTATTGCAGCTATGGTTGATGGTGAATATTGTATTCTGAGAGAGGAGAATGTGAGAGAAAGAACAGGAAGTTACAACGGGTTTTGTTGTAGGTTGTATCCCTTCATTTGCTGGTTAATAATAAAGGAAGGACCTGACAATTTCTCTAGTGGACGTAACCCACACTGGGTGAACCACGTAAATCTGTGTCTCTCTTGTATTGTGTATCTTTTGTGTTTTGTTTCCACATTTGTTTTATTTTATTGCTCCACGGTCCTGTTTTTCTAACAACTGGTATCAGAGCGAAAGGTAACTCGCAGGAAAAGAGGGTTCCTAGTTCAAGTGGGAGCAATGTCGGAAGATGGAAAGTTTACGATCAAGAAATTTAACGGCCAAAACTACTAGTTATGGAAGATGCAGATGGAAGATTATTTATATCAGAAGGATCTATTCCTACCATTGGGTGGAGTAGAAAAGAGGTCAATGGCCATGAAGGATGAAGAATGGGAGATTCTTGACATAAAGGCTCTAAGAATGATACAGCTGAGCCTGACAGTGTCGGTGGCTTTCAATATTTCCAAAGAAAAGAAAACGAAGGGTTTGATGGATGCATTGGCCAAATTGTATGAAAAACCCTTGGTGTCCAATATGGTATTTCTAATGAAGAGATTATTTAATATGAAGATGTCAGAAGGTGGGTCTGTTGCAGATCATTTAAATGAATTTAATACGGTTACTAATAAACTAAGTTCTATAAAAGTGGACTTTGATGATGAGGTCAGGGCTCTTCTAATATTGTGCTCATTGCCAGAAAGCTGGAACAATTTGGTCATGGCTATAAGTAACTCTGCCTCTGGTTCAAATACTTTAAAATTTGATGATGTTGTTGGTGTTATCCTTAGTGAGGAAATGCGACGGAAAAGAACAGGTGAGACATCAAGTAATGCGTTGAACATGGAGAACAGGGGAAGACAAAAGGATAGAGGAAAGGGCCAAGGGAACCGTGGAAATTCTAGGAAGGGTAGATCCAAATCCAGACTTGGAAAGATAGAGTGTTGGAATTCTGGGAAGAAAGGAGATCTGAAGAAAGACTGCAGAGCTCCAAAGAAACAAAGAGATGGACAACAGGAGAGAAATCAGGAAGAAAATGTAACAGGTGATGTGTTACAAGATGCTTTGATTCTTCCTGTAGATAATATTTCTGAGTCTTGGGTAGTAGATTCAGGGGCTTCATTTCATGCCAAACCCCATAGGAAACATTTTCTAGATTATGTTCAGGGTGATTTTGGACAAGTTCATTTGGGTGATGATGCACCATGCAAAATTGTTGGAATGGGAAAAATAAAAATAAAGCAACGAAATGGAAACCAATGGTTTTTGAAGGAGGTAAGACATGTTCCATATTTAAGGAAAAAATTAATTCAACAGGGCAGTTGGCAAGTGAAGGTTGTATATCCATATTTACAGATAAGACATGGAAGGTCATCAAAGGATCATTGGTGATAGCAAAAGGAGAGAAGGTAGGTACATTGTATTTGTGTATTGGTAATACTGACTCTTCTATATCTTTAGCTTCTACAGGAGTGGATACAACACTATGGAATCATAGGCTGGGACACATGAGTGAGAAGGGTATGCAGATCCTTCACAAAAGAAATTTGTTGCCAAATCTTAAACAAATTGATTTGGACTTCTATGAGCATTGTGTTTATGGAAAACAGAAGAGAGTCAGATTTCTCAAAGTCGGAAAAGAAAAGAAGAATGAAAGGTTAGAGCTTGTGCATACAGATGTATGGGGAGTAGCTCAAGTATCATCTCTTGGTGGCTCTAATTATTATGTTACTTTTATTGATGATGAAACTAGAAAAACTTGGGTTTATTGCATTCGACAAAAATCTGATGGTTTTGATACTTTTAAGAAATGGAAATCTTTAGTTGAGAATGAGATAGGAAAAAGTTTGAAGTGTCTCAGATCAGATAATGGAGCTGAATATTATAGCAAGGAGTTTGATGATTACTGTTCATACCATGGGATTCGTAGAGAGAAGACAGTTCCAAGACTACCACAATCATGGAGCGTGCAAGGAGTATGAGATTGCATGCCAGTTTGCCCTTACAGTTCTGGGCAGATGTTGTAGATACTTCTATTTACTTAATAAACAGAGGACCTTCAAGCTCTTTGGATGGTAGAATTCCAGAGGAGGAATGGATAGGAAAAAAGGTAAACTATTCTTTTTTGAAAACTTTCGGTTGTGAAGCATTTGTCCATATTGATAAAGAAAATAGA
>ML783802.1:76720-93249 GCA_009831015.1 Picea engelmannii
GGTGAGTACACAGAGAAGGTGTTGGAGAGGTTTAGAATGCAGAATGCAAAACCAATTAGTACACCTTTGGCTAGCCATTTCAAATTAACTAAGGAAATGTGTCCCAAGACATAGGAGGAGATAGAATACATGTCCAGGGTCCCTAATTCATCAGCAGTTGGCAACTTGATGTATGCAATGGTTTGCACAAGACCAGATATTGCACATGCAGTGGGAGTTGTGAACATGTATATGAGAAATCCAGGCAAAGAACATTGGGGGGCAGTAAAGTGGATTCTCAGGTATTTGAGAGGTACTACTACTCATGCATTATGTTTTGGAGGTTCAGACACTTTTCAACAGGGATATGTTGATTCAGATATGGCAGGTGATAAAGACAGCAGGAGGAGCACCACAGGGTATGTTTTTACTATAGGTGGAACAACATTAAGTTGGATTTCGAAACTGCAAAAGGTTGTTTCACTTTCAAAAACAGAGGCAGAGTATGATGCTACTATAGAGGCTAGTAAAGAGATGATTTGGTTACAAAGGTTTATGGAGGAATTGGGAAAGAAGAAGGAGAACATTAGGTTGTACTGTGACAGTCAGAGTGCCATTCACCTTGCAAAGAACTCAACCTTCCATTCAAAGACTAAGCATATATAGTTGAGGTACCACTTCATACGATCCGTCTTGGAAGTTGGACATTTTAAGTTGGAAAAGATACACACTAGCCAGAATCCTACAGACATGTTAACAAAGGGAGTAACCAGGGAGAAACTGAGTTCCTACTCAGTTTCAGTTAGTCTTCAAGAATGAATATGAAGATGAGAAATTTTCCAGGTCCAAGAAGGTTCAGAGTCCAGCATATACAGTAGCGGTGGAGTTGTTGAGATTAGTCTCCAAGTGGGAGATTGTTGGTTGTGGCGCCTGATTATCTTCCTGATTCAGAGGTCTTTTACTTTCAGCTGTGTTTAAACCCCATGAAGTATTTACACCCCAGAAGTATGTACACTCTTCCACGCGGGGGAGTGCAGAGGGGGGGTACCCCCTCTGTGGGGTCTGGGGGTGCTCAGGGGCGAAGCCCCCAAAGGAAAAATTGCATTGTAAATGTATATTGTAATTTCATTGTAAATCTGGACCGTTCATTATAAGGTCGCAGATCTAATGGTAGAGATTATGTTAAGGTTTTTTTGCCCTAGAAGGCAACTCTCTTTTATGAGGGAAATGTATTGCGGCTATGGTTGATGGCGAATATTGTATTCTGAGAGAGGATACCGTGAGAGAAAGAAGAGGAAGTTACATCGGGTTATGCTTTAGGTTATATCCCTTCATTTGTTGGATAATAATAAAGGAAGGACCTGGCAATTTCTCTGGTGGACGTAGCCCACACTGGGTGAACCACGTAAATCCATGTCTCTCTTGTATTGTGTATCTTCTGTGTTTAGTTTCTGCATTTGTTTTATTTTATTGCTCCACGGTCCTATTTTTCTAACATCTCTTTCAACAAAAATGCATTGCTCCCATGATATGTTGAAACCTTGTATGTCCCTTTCTAGAGATTTTAAAATTTTTCATGTTTACCCTTGCCTTCATTCCTTGCATCCCATTTTAACACCAAATCATTGATGTGAAAATCATTAGCCTTGGTTCTTCTGTCAAACACTTTCTTCATTTTGTCTTGATATAATTGAGAATTTTTTAAAACCTCATATCTCATCTGATGGGCATGAACTAATTGACTTATCCTTCTCTTAATATTGTTAGATTCAATGTCTACCTATTGAAAAAGATTCACGACTTGCATCCCAAGTGAAGTAGGAAAAAATACCTCTATAACATAAACAAGCTAGAATGGAGATGTGCCAATAGACTTCTTTGTACTTACCATGTCTTCCCAAAGTGAAAAAATCAGCTTGTGCCAAGATTTCTTATTCTCTTGTAGTATATTTTTTATGATCCTGATCAAACTATTGTTAGATGATTCAGCCAAACCATTACCTTGTGGGTAGTAGGCTATCGAGTGACTGAGTGTGATACCATAATCACTCCAACATTTCACTAGTTTTTTAGATTTAAAAGCAACAAAATTATTTGTAATAATTATTCTTGGACATCCAAACCTTGAGAGTATGTTACTTTCAAAAAACGTTACAATGACTTAATTAGTTGTGTGAGGAGTAGGCACAAATTCTATCCACTTTGTAAAATATTCTGTAGTTGTTAAAATCCATCTATGCTGAGTTGAGGATGAAGGATGGACTTCACCTACAAAATCCAAGCCCCATTGTTGAAAAGGAGCTTCTATAGAAATAGGCTTCAATGGAAAAGGAAACAACTTTCTTTTACCTTCAAAAATATGACATTCATGACAAGTGGAAACCTGTTTATATACATAAGAAAATATAGTAGGCCAGTAAAATCTTGATCTCAAAATTTTATTAATTGTTATTTTCCAATAATGATGACCCCCACAATCACCCTTATGGAACTCCTTCATTATTTTTTGAGATTCATCTTCTAAAAGATATTTCAACAACGCTCCACTAGGGTCTTTCCAATAGAGGGAACTATTAAGCACACAAAACTTTGCTTCCCTTTTCTTTAAAAATATGGTTTTGGTTTTTCTCAATTCAGGGGGGGCCTACGAATTTCGTAAAACAAAGATAATGTTATTGTACCAAGATGAATCCAAAATTTCCTGGCTTACCTAAGGAGGGAATTCTTATTCTACATCCTATGAAAGATCAATAATGAAATTAACTCCCAATAACTCGAGATTAGATTGAGTCATCATTTGAGTAAGACTTTTTCCTTTAATTAGTTTTGTAGGTTTAATCTCCAAGTCATATTCTAAAAGGGCTTCAATTCACTTACCTCTATTTCCCTAAGGATCAAGTTGAGTCAAGATGTCCTTTACAACATTGTTAGGAATACATGCAAGAATATGAGAGTGTAAAACATAAATTATGAATTCTTTCAAAGCCTTAACTAAGGCATAGGCCTGGTTCTCTATAATATTGTAATTAAGAGTGGAATATCTTAAAGACCTACTAAAAACGAAATAGGTTTTTCTTGGATTTGATTGTTTTTTTGCACTAATACTCCTGTTATAGTGCTCTCTGAAGAAAAGGAAAAATGATAAAATACCTTGAAAAATATGGGCTAACCAAAACAAGAGCTTTAGTCAAATATTCCTTCACCTCTTCCAAATAATGTTTTTCTTCTATTGTCCATCTTATTTCATTTCCTTTCCTTAACATTTTTTTGATGTGATTTATTATTTCAGCAGGATTAGGAATAAACCTTCTTAGAAAATTTATCCTACCCAAAAAATATTGTACCTCTTTTTTTCTCCCCGGAGTACTAATTTTATGTATTGGAGCCACTCTGTTAGGGTCAATTTTGATACCATCTCTTGAAATTATATATCCCAACAATTTTCCTTCTTTCACAAAAAAGTTTGAGTTTTTTGGGTTGTGAGAGATCCCAAATTTCCTGCACTTCAAAAAATTGCTTAAACTGTTGCAAATGTTCACTATCATAATTTGAATATACATTTATATAATCTAAGTAAATGAGAATGAATTTATCTTTATTCTTAGCAAATTCTTTGTCCATTTTGCTTTGGAAAGTTGCCCCTACATTCATAAGTCCAAAGTTATTTTTTTCATACATGAAGGTGCTCCATGGGGTTGTAAATGTTGTATTTTCTTGGTCATCTGGGTGTACCATGATCTGGGTATATCCAGAAAAACCACCCAACATGTAAATTCTGTTAGAGCCTACAATCTTTTGCAAGATGTGATTCATATTTGGAAAGGGATAATTTGTTAGGAACAAAATAGTAATATATCATAGAAAAACCTCAGAATAAGTACTCAACGACTTGAAAACGAGATAAATTCTGATAATTAGTGTTAAGCCCTAATATTGGCTCATTAACCCTTAATTGGGTCATATTATATTAGTAATTTCATTTTATTTATGTCGTCTTTAGGCCATTAGTTGTAATTATACCTCCTAGTCTCCTATATATACCAAGGAGACATTTTCATTTTGAATCATCTTGTACTTGAACATTAATGTGGGGTAAAAGGAGGTTGCCCCCTCAAAGATGTTTATTATCTGAAATTATCTCTTTTTCAAGGCGTTTAGTACTTTTTCTGAGGTTTTTCTATGCTATATTGATATTTGGTTCTTAACATATGGTATCATAGCTCAAGGTCTTGGGGTTTCGCTGCTACATCTGAGACACCTTGAAATTTTTGCTATAACTTTTTTTCTACAATGTTTCAGAAGGAACGACTTGGAGGATATTTAGTAGATGGATCAAGGTACGTTGGTTTAAAATTTCAACTCCTAAGGCATTATAATTTCAGAGATACTTCCTGTACAATATAGGGTTCTAGAATCATCCTGAATTGAGTCATTGTGGAATGTTCGCTATAAAAAAAAAATTGTAACATTTCAAACCTTGAACTCCAGAGGATATTCACATAAATTAGTAAGGTATCTGTGGTAAAAATTCCAGCTTCTGGGTCGTCTTAAATTTGTAGATACACCCTGTGTAAGATAGGGTATCTCACTAGTCCTATTGACTAGTCTCACGAAGGTGGTCCAGGTAAAAAAATCATAACTTCTTCCTAGAGTATCCAAATTGAGTGGGACTAGTTTCATTAGATCATGGATAGTGTTTAGTAGTTTTGGTACGAGTTTCAAATTTTTATATCAATCATGTTGTGTGGGGCACGCTATACAAGTGAGATCTCTTGGAAAGGACAAAAATAGACAAGTTGTGGGGAAGTTACCTTAAATTCCACTTGGCACATCCAATTTTTCAGACCTATGGCATTGCAGAGAAGAAATATCAGAGAACTAAATAAAAGAAAGTTTCATACCCATAAGGGCCGAAACTTGGGAGATACAACAGAATAAAGATTCTCTAGCAGAACCACCTCAAAATCAAGGTTCAAAAGTGATACTTGGCCAACATTCCACCCAAAAAGGGAACTTCTACACCAAATAAGCCTCCAGACAATCCTACTTGGACTCTTGATGAAGGTGAAGAAATGCATAGGGACATAAATGATTTACAAAAGAAGAAAGTAACAAAAGATGAACTACAAGAGATGGAAGCTAAGTTGGAGGCAAAGATGGATGGTTTAAACGAGGCGATCATGGAAGTATTGAAAAATTTCGTAACAGAGAAGACACCTGAAAGTGAAAATGCATCCCATGAAATTCATGATGAGGACACAAGGAAGGTGAATCAAGAATGGAGAAACTCCAACTTTGGGTTGAATACCAACCATGTTCCTAAGATCGATATGAGGAAGTTTGATGGCAAGGACCCAATCACATGGATACTTCAAATGGAGCAATTCTTTGATCTACATAATGTGCCACATACAGAAAAGGTACGAATTGCTTCTTTATTTTTAGAACCTAATCAATTTGTATGGTATCGATGACTTTGTTCTCGCAAATCACTCGTCACTTGGACAATTTTCACAGAAGAAATGATAGCACACTATGAGGATACAAGGAGCAATACCTTCTTTAGCCAATTGATAAATATCAAGCAAAAGGGTTCAATTATCGAGCACATTGAGAACTTCCAAAGATTGAATATAAAGGTAATTGATATTCCAGATGAGCACTTGATTGATGTATTCATAGGAACTTTAAAGGATAATATTCAACATGAGGTTCGCCTTTGGAAACCCAAATGATTGGAGAATGCATTTAAGGTGGCAAGAAATGTTGAAAGTAAAAACATGGCTATGGCTACTAGAAGGACCAATCCTAACATCTATAGAGAGAACAATGTTCCTTCCTCTAAAACACCTCAACCTACAAGGTTGACACCTCAACAATTGGAGGAAAGAAAAGAAAAAAAAATTATTCTTTAATTGTGACAACAAGTACATTAAGGGACATAAGTGTGGTGAGAAGAAATTATTCTACATAGATTGTGAACAGGAAGAAGAAGAAGAACAAGAACCATCTCAATATGAAAACATAGAAGAAATTTCATCTAAAGAGTCGACTCCCACGATATTGTGTAATGCTTTGGCTGGAATTAGCACTCCTCAAACCCTCAAGATCGAAGGATAAATAAAAAAGAAAAAGGTAATAGTCCTAATTGATTCTGGCAATACTCATAATTTCATTCACTATAAATTATCCAAAGCTCTCAATTTCTTTGTATATCCAGTGGCAGAGTTTCAAGTAATGATTGCAGATGGAGAAACTATCAATTGCTCAAGAAAATGCAATAAGATCAGTCTTACTATGGGGGAATATGTAATGAATAGTCCAATGATTTCTATACCCATGGGTGGTGCATATGTTGTACTAGGAATCCAATGGTTACAATCATTAGGAACAATGGATTTTAATTTTGAAGAACTTTTCATGAAATTTTCATTGGAAGGAAAATAAATTGAGTTAAGAGGTATCATAGGGAAACCTAGTAAGGTGATAATCTCTAATGGCATGACACAATTATTGAAAAAGGGTCATCAAGGCGTTATTGCACAATTATGCTCACTAGATGTTCCAACATCTAATCCAAAGGATCATTGATAAGCATTTCAAAGTATTTGAAGATATTCCCAAAGGTATTCCACCCACTTGAAATCATGATCATGAAATTCACCTAATTCCTAGGAGTGTTGCTCCTAACATCAGGCCATACAGATACCCTTACACCTAGAAGAGTGAAAGTGAGCACATGGTTGAAGAAATGTTAGAGGCTGGCATTATTAGACTTAGACAAAGTTCTTACTCTGCACCAGTGGTAATGGTATTCAAGAAAGATAACTCATGGCGTATGTGTCTAGATTATAGAGAGCTCAACAATATCACTATTAAAGATAAGTTTCACATTCCCATCATTGATGAATTGTTAGATGAACTACATCGAACAATCTATTTCACAAAATTTGATCTTCATTCAGGGTAACATCAGATCAGAATGAAGGAAGAAGATATACCAAAGACAACATTATGAACTCATGAAGGCCATTATGAATTTTTGGTCATGCCTTTTGGCCTTACAAATGCACCTTCCACATTCCAAGGGTTGATGAATTCCATTTTCAATCCCTTCCTTCAAAAATTTGTGCTAGTATTTTTTGATGATATACTAATCTATAGAAAGTCTTGGGAGGATCATGTGTGACATGTTGACAAGGTGCTACAACTACTAAAGGAGAAACAACTATATGCCAAACCATCCAAATGTATCTTTGGAGTAAAGGAGTTAGAGTATTTGTATCATATTGTATCTCATGAAGGTGTCAAGGTAGACCCTAACAAGATTAAGGCCATGATGGAATGGACGATTCCCAAAACATTGAATAATCTTAGAGGATTTTTGGGTTTGACAGGTTACTACCACAAGTTTGTTCAAAACTATGGAAGAATAGAAACACCTTTAATGGCACTAACTAAGAAGGATGCATTTTCATGGACTCTGGAGGCAACTAAATCTTTTGAAAAACTTAAAGAGGTGATGTGCAAAGATCCTGTCTTGACCACTATAGACTTCACAAAAACCTTTATTGTGGAATGTGATGCCTCAGGAAGTGGAATTGGTGCTACCCTAATGCAAGAAGGAAGGCCCCTAGATTTTGAAATTCGACCACTCAAGGGAAAGGACTTACACATACCCATTTATGAGAAGTAAATGATGAAAATACTACATACATTGAAGAAATGACATCCTTACCTAATAGGTAGGCACTTCAAGGTCAAAACATATCATGATAGTCTTAAATACTTCATGGAACAAAGACTATCTTAATAAGAACAACAAAAATGGGTAACCAAGATATTGGGTTATGATTTTGAAATTGTCTATAAAAAGGGGAAGCAAAATGTTGTGGCAGATGCACTCTCAAGAAAGGATGAAGATGTTGATGCCTTTCTTTTTGATATCTCAATCATCCAACCCGATTGGATAATAGAAGAAAGGGATGAATGGAAGAATGATGAAAAAGTGTGGACTCTCATTCAAAGGTTGCAACATGATTCTAGTGCATCAAATACATTTACATGGAAAAATGATTCACTATGGTACAAATATCACTTATATTTATGTAACAACTCCCAACTCAAACAAAAGGTACTATTGGAATTGCACACCTCTCTAGTAGGAGGACACTCATGATTTTTGAAAACCTACCATAGAGTCAAGAAGGATTTTTTTTCGGATGGACTTAAAACTGATGTTCAAAGGTTTGTGGCAGAATGTTTGGTTTTCCAAAAAAATAAGGTGGAAACAATTAAGACCCTAGGTCTTTTACAACCATTATCCATCCCAAGTCAACGCTGGGAGGAGGTTTCCATGGATTTCATCATAGGATTACCAAAGTCTAAAGGAAAGAGTGTCATCATGGTGATTGTTCATAGAATGACCAAGTACGCACACTTTTGTGCACTCTCTCATCCCATCAAAGCTAGTATAGTTTCCACCGCATTCATGGAGACAGTTCAAAAGCTACATGGAAGCTCAAATATTATTGTAAATGATAGAGATCCCATCTTCACTGGACATTTTTGGACAGAATTATTTTCTTGTTTGGGTACTCAAGTGGCTCATAGCTCATTTGATCATCCTCAATCTGATGGACAAACTGAGATAGTGAACAAATGTCTGGAAGGCTACCTTCATTTCTTTGTCTCTGATAAACAAACACAATGGTTCAAATGGTTACCCTTAGCAGAATGGTGGTATAACACTTCATTTCATACTGCAACAAAAACAACACTATTTATGGCACTTTATGGATACCACCCTCCTTCCAACACTTCTTCTCTAAAATAAAAATATAAGGTTCAAGAAGTGGAAGATCACATCGAGAATCAACAACAATTTCTCCAAATCTTAAAGGACAACCTGACCATGGCAGAAAATCGCATGAAACAACAAGAAGATCAACATCATAATGAAAGAAGTTTTGAAGTAGGGGATTGGATGTTTTTAAGACTACAACCATACAAATATACGTCCCTCAAGAAATCCAAGAAGGATAATAAATTATCACCAAAGTACTATGGCCCTTATAAGGTTTTGCAAAAGATTGGTACTATGGCATACAAATTGGAGTTTCCTACATCTTCACGAGTACTCCCAATTTTACCATGTTTCATGCTTAAAGAAGGTTATAGGCGACAAGATCCCATTTCAAACTATATTTCTAGAACTTGACGAGGAAGGAAAAATCATATTGGAGACTGAAGCCATCACTGACACAAGAATTCACCAGTTGAGGAATAGATCCATTTTAGAGTATCTCATTAAATGGAGGAAACTACCGACTAAAGATTCCACTTGGGAAGAGGAGTCTTTTATACAGAAGCATACAGAGTTACTCAAGCATTGCGGACAACACTTGTCTCAAGGGGAAGGGCATGTTAAGTCCTAATATTGGCTCATTACTCCTTAGTTGGGGAATATTATATTAGTAATGTTATTTTATTTATGTCGTCTTTAGGCCATTAGTTGTAATTATACCTCCTAGTCTCCTATATATACCAAGGAGACATTTTCATTTTGAATCATCTTGTACTTGAACATTTAAGTGGGGTAAAAGGAGGTTTCCCCCTCAAAGAGGCTTATTATCTGAAATTATCTATTTTTCAAGGCATTGAGTACTTTTTCTGAGGTTTTTCTATGTTATATTGATATTTGGTTCTTAACAATAAGCCTCTTCGAGGGGGAAACCTCCTTATGCCCACATAAATGTCCAAATACAAGATGATTCCAAATGAAAATTTCTCCTTGGTGTATATAGGAGACTAGGAGGTATAATTACAACTAATGGACTAAATATGACATAAATAAAATAACATTACTAATGTAATATGCCCCAATTAAGGGCTAATGAGCCACTATTTAGGGCTTAACATGCCCCTCCCCTTGAGACAAGTGTTGTCTGGAATGCTTGAGTAATTTTGGATGCTTTTGTATAAAAGACTCATCTTCCCAAGTGGAATCTTCAGCTGGTAGCTTCCTCCATTTAATGAGATACTCTGAAATGGATCTATTCCTCAGCTGGCGAATTCTTGTGTCAGTGATGACTTCAGGATCCAATATGATTTTTCCTTCCTTTTCAAGTTATAGAAATATAGTTTGAACTGAGATCTTGTCACCTATAAAGTTCCTTAAGCATGAAACATGGAAAACTGGGTGTACACATGAAGATGTAGGCAACTCTAATTTGTATGCCATAGTACCAATATTTTGCAACACCTTATAAGGGCCATAGTACTTTGGTGATAATTTATTATCCTTCTTGCATTTCTTGACGGACATATGTTTGTATGGTTGTAGTCTTAAAAACACCCAATCCCCTACTTCAAAACTTCTTTCACTACGATGTTGATATGCTTGTTGTTTCATGTGATTTTGTTCCATGGTTAGGTTGTCCTTTAATATTTGGAGAACTTGTTGTTGATGCTCGATGCGATCTTCCACTACTTGAACCTTATTTTTTTATTTTAGAGAAGAAGTGATGGAAGGAGGGTGGTATCCATAGAGTTCCATAAATGGTGTCATTTTTGTTGCAGTATGAAAGGAAGTGTTATACCACCATTCTACCAAGGGTAACCATTTGAGCCATTGTGTTTGTTTATCAGAGATAAAGAAACAAAGGTATCCTTCCATACATTTGTTCACTATATTGGTTTGTCCATCATATTATAGGATGATATATTATCCAATTGAGTACCCAAACAAGAAAACAATTTTGTCGAAAAATGTCCATTGAAGATGCGATCTCTATCACTTACAATAATCTTTGGATTTCCATGTAGCTTTTGAATTGTCTCCATGAATGAAGTGGCAACTGTACTGTATTTGAAGGGATGAGAGAGTGCACAAACGTATGTGTACTTGGTCAGTCTATCAATAATCACCAGGATGACACTCTTTCCTTCAGACTTTGGTAACCCTATGATGAAATCCATGGAAACCTCCTCCCAGTGCTGACTTGGGATGGCTAATGGTTGTAAAAGACCTGGGGTCTTAATTTTTTCCACCTTATTTTGTTGGAAAACCAAACATTCTGCCACAAACCTTTGAGCATCAGTTTTAAGGCCATCCCAAAAAAATTCCTTCTTGACCCTATGGTAGCTTTTCAAAATTCTTGAGTTCCCTCCTACTGGAGGGGTGTGCAATTCCAATAGTACCTTTTGTTTGATTTGGGAGTTCTTACATAAATATAAGCGATATTTTTACCATAGTGAATGATTTTTCCATGTAAATGTATCTGATGCACTGGAATCCTGCTGCAACCTTGAAGTGCCTACCTATTAGGTAAGGACGCCATGTATTCAATGCATGTAGTATTTCCATCATTTCCTTCTCATAAATGGGTTTGTGTAAATCCTTTCCCTTGAGTGGTCGACTTTCAAAATCCAACGACCTTCCTTCTTACATTAGGACAACACCAATTCCATTTCTCAAGGCATCACATTCCACAATAAAGGTTTTTGTGAAGTTTGGAGTGGTCAACACAGGTGCTTTGCACATCACCTCTTTAAGTTGTTCAAAATATTTAGTTTCCTCTGGAGTCCATGAAAATGCATCCTTCTTAGTTAGTTTCACTAAAGGTGTTGTTATTCTTCCATACTGCTGAACAAACTTGTGGTAGTAACCTGTCAAACCTAAAAATCCTCTAAGATTCTTCAATGTTTTCAGAATCATCTAGTCCATCATTGCCTTAATATTTTTAGGGTCTACCTTGACACCTTCATGAGATACAATATGACCCAAATAATCTACCTCCTTCAATCCAAAGAAACATTTGGATGGTTTGGCATATATTTGTTTCTCATTTAGTAGTTGTAGCACCTTGTCAACATGTTGCACATGATCCTCCCAAGAATTTCTATAGATTAGTATATCATCAAAAAATACTAACACAATTGTTTGAAGGAAGGGATTGAAAATTGAATTCATCAACCCTTGGAAGGGAGGGGTGAGTCTAGTCAGATATTGACACAGAATGTTATTTGCAGTAGGGATGACAAAGCATGTTCAGAAAACTTGATTACTGATTCCCATGAAGATATAAATGTTCTATCTCAAATTGAGGAGTCATTACTAAATGTTATTCCTACATATAGGGATGTACTTACTTGGTCGATGTTGCCAATTTTTGTTGTTGGGGAACCTATACCAAACTCTGTAGAAAATATTGGGAAGGAGGATAAGTCAAGGAAGTTATCGACGAGATTCACTGATGAAAGGGGCAGTTCTAGAAGGGTTGGAAAAAAAAAATTCCACTCAAAACAAGAAGTGCGAGGAAGCTAGGGAAAGAGAAGGATAACTTAGCTTTGAATAGTTTTATTGTGCTAGATCCTCTTAGGGTTTTTAGAGCTCAGAAATCCCTGCTAAGGGTTAAAAAATGATTGTACCAACCCTAAATGTAAGGGGAGTGGGGGGTCCTACAAAGATATTATCCCTCAAAAGGTTCGTAGAGATAGAAAAGCCTCATGTTTTATTTATCCATGAAACTATGGTCTATGAAGTTAAAGTGAGATATTTATTTGTCAAATTACTTCCTAACTGGTATTTATGTGGGGTGTATTCTGATGGACTCTCTTGAGGACTATTAACGTCTTGGAATTCGTGCAAAGTTGAATTTGCTAAGTTTTTTACTCTTGTAGGGATATTGTTGGATGGGTTAGTTAAATATATAAACAAAAGAATGAAGATGATAAATTGGTATGGAACGTACTCTGACATAGAGGTTTTTTGGGAGGGTATTAAAAGGGAAGGGTTAATTAATGAGCATAATCTTATTTTGGGAGGAGACCTAAACGTTACCACTTCGAGTAGGAAAGTTTGAGGTGAGCATGTTAGAGTGGACCCATTACAAATTTATTTTGTTTAGTTGATACAAGTTGGGGGACTGGTGGATGTTAAGCCAGTAAATTTACTCCCTACCTGGAGGAATGGCATAAGAGGTCATGACTACATTTCAAAGAGGTAGGATCGGTTCTTGGTATCTGAGAATTTAGTGTTGTCAGTGATTGGATACAGATCTTGGTTGTGTAATGTAAAGATATCAGATCACATGCCTATGATACTCCATTTGGAACAAGAAAAATATTTTTTCAGCTATCCTTTTAAATTTAATTATGTGTGTCTTGAGGAACCAGATTTCATTAATTTAGTTAGAACCAACTCCGATGGACTATTGGGATCAAAGGTTTTAAACCCTATGGAATCTTTGGTTAAAAATATTAAGATACTTAAGTCTTTGGTGATAAATTGGGAAAGGAAGAAAAAGGATGAAGCAAAGGAAGAGCTTATACAGTTAGAATTGGATCTAGATACTCTATACACTGAATTCCCTGGGGGTTTTGAGAAGGAGGAAGACAAAGAAGTATTGGTTCTAGAAAAGGAGAAGAGGAAATTGGAACTACTAAGACAAGAGGAGGAAACTTGGAGGAAAAATAGCAGGGTAAACTGGTTGGCTTTAGGTGACAGGAATACTAAGTTTTTTCATGCTTATGGTAGTTCCAGAAAATAAATAAATACCATTTGGGATATTACCAAGGAATATGGAACAATAATCACCAATAATATAGAACTACAAAATGAAGAATTTGAGCACTTTTAGAATATATTTAATGGTCAGGCTAACCTTGCCATATATGACCAACTTGCTGTTTTAAGGAATTATTCGAGGATTTTTTCAATGGAAGAAGGGATCAGATTGGCTGAGCCAGTTAATCTAGTATAAATACTATCAACCTTTAAAAGTTTTAAGTGTTTAAAAAGTCTTTGGCCGGATAGTTGGACTGCTGAGTTCTTTCTCTCTTTTTTTTTACATTTTGGGTAATGATATTTTAGAGCTGGTGGAAGTGTATAGGAGGAAAGGTAGAGTTTTTGTTTCCTTGAATGTTACCTTTATTACACTTATACCAAAGAGTGATAAACCAAACTCCTTTGGAGGTTTTATAAAAAAATCATTATGCAATCTGTTGTACAAGATCATTACTAAAATTATTGTTGTTAGAATTAAAACCTCACTTTCTGTTGGTATTTCAAAGGAACAATTTATCTCTTTAGAGGGTAGAAAAATTACTAATTCTATTGGACTTGTACAGGAATATTTACACAATATAAAGGTAAAAAATATCAAAGTAATGGTTCTAAAATTGGATTTGATAAAGGCGTATGATAGAGTGGACTGGGGTTTTCTCAGGATGGATTTATTACATGTGGATATAAGCTTAGAAGAAACAGACTGGATATTGAGGTATGTGCCTTATGCAAACTTTGTTGTGTTGATCAATGGTAAACATACTAGTTTAATTAAGAGTACAATGGGTTTAAGGAAAGGTTTCCCTTTATCTCCTTTACTTTTCCTGCTTGTTGTTGAAGGTTTAAGAAGATCCATACAGGAGCAGGTTAGGGATAAGAAAATCGAAGGTATCCCTGTGGCAAGAGGGCTAAGAATTACACATTTGATTTTTTTTTGACAATGTAATTATGTTTGGGAGTGGAATAATTTTTGAGTGGGAAGTTTTTAAGGAGGTATTAGAACTATTTTGCAAGGCGACATGGATGGCATTCATCCCACAGAAGTATGTGTTTTTATAAGCAGGGTGGGAAGTTGAAGGTTTTGCTTTATTGAAGGTGCTCCTACCCTTTGAAGTAAAGCCAATAAATGATGGTTTTAACTACCTAGGTTTTGTTTTAAAACCAAACTGTTATGCTAGATCTGACTGGAGAAAAAAATTGAAAAGATAATTTTGAGCTGGAGTAACAGGTGGCTTACTTTAGGGGGGAGGGTCATACTTGTAAAAATTGTTCTTGAAATAATTTATGTATACTGGATCTCTTTAGATAAGATACCAATAAGTGGTATAAACAATATTAGAAGGAGGATGTTTAGTTTCTTACAAACTGGTAAAAAATATAAAGAAGTGATGCATTTGATAAGATGGAAAAGGATGGAAAAAAAAAAAGACTGGTGGGTGGGGTATCAAAAATATATTTTCCTTCGAAAATCCTTGGCAGCTAGAAGTCTATGTAGATGAATTATGGTGCCTAGTCTATGTCATGAGGTGATAATTAAAAAATATATTAAGAATAAAACTAATGAGGAGTGGTATAGGAAAGGAAGGAAAAATTGGATTGGTATCTCAAATTTTTGGAGAGCACTCACATCATCATTATGTATTATAACAGATTGGTTGGTTTGGAAACCTAGAAATGGGAGGGACATTAAAATTGGAGATGAACCTATGGTTGGGTCTCATTGCTACTATAAACTGTTAAGGAATCTTATATTGACATTGAAGGAACAAGGGATAGAATTCCTTGCACAAGATGGGTCTATTGATCTGGAGGAAACTAGTCATACAAGGTGGAAAAAGGAAGAGACCTTAGGGATGGAAGGAGAAAGAAAAGAGGAATGGACTAATTTTATTAATGGATTAGTTTGTTTGGGAATTGAACTTAATAATGAAAAAGATATCTTATTGTGGTCATGGGATACAAAAAGGGGACAGGTTAATGCCAATCAAGCTTATAAATTACAATTGTTGGAGGATATGTAATAAGGACCAAAATACTGGTATACTGAACTATGGAAATGGAAGCTACCTTTAAAAGTCGAAGTATTTATTTGGTTATTTCTTGAACATAGAATTCTTACTTGGGAAAACTTGAACAAAAGAGGTATTTTTGGGCCTAGTAGATGTGTTCTATGTGGGAATAGTGAGGAAACAATGTCTCATATTTTTTTGGAATGCAGTTTCATCAAAGGTATTTGGAATTCAATTTTAAAAGAATTAAAATTAGTCAGTACTTGGGAAGGAGAATGAATTGTTGAATGTTTACAAAATTGGATAAGGAAGAAGGAAAATTGGAAAGAAATCCCCTGCTTTCTTTGCTGGGAGGTTTGGAAGCACATGAATTTGGTTACTTTTGAATATTTTCCTCCTATTGAGGTCAGAGTATGCAATTGTATTCTACAGGACTTGGGATAATTAAAAGTTTCTCATGTTACCAAGAATATAAGGATTGATAGGCCTCCCATTCTTGACTGGGATTTGGCAGTGGTTTTTTTTTATGGTGCCTATCAAAATAAGTGTTCAAAACACGGGGTTGGAGTTTTATTAAAATGTCCAGTTTTGGGCATCTTCAAACTAAAAATGAATTGTGGTAGAGGAATCAATACCATGAGATAAATCCTATCCTTGTGGTTGTTCGACAACACAGGTATTCCAAAAGAGGACGAACACCTTCAGTAACCACTCACATAACCAAATCATAGATCAACACACCGATGTTTTCACGTGGTAAAACCCCTACGGGGAAACATCCACGGTCCCAACCAACGCGACCACTTGGAGCAGTTTATTAATGCAAATAAAAAGATTACAGAGAGATTTTACAAGAGAGTTTCTCACAATCGATCATCGACAAATGACCCTCCATGCTCTTTAAATAGAGATCATGGACCAATCGGGTGTTAAGCCACATATCAATGGCCGTTAAGATCGAGGAGAGTATG
>ML783802.1:113482-124277 GCA_009831015.1 Picea engelmannii
TCTTTTTCGAGTCCCATAAAACTACACATGGTTGCAAGTCAATTTCACGGAGTTGCTAAGTACCCTTGTGAAATCACCGTGCCAACGCCCCTTCTATTCTATCTTCACATTCATTTCAATTTTAATTAAATTATTCACAATGTCATCTCTTAATTTTCCCAAATCGGCAACCCTAGATGTGGGAAATGGTGATTACATTGTTTTTTTTCTCTTTAAATACACAACTTTGTTAATTAATGAACCGGTTCCTACCTTTTTCGCTTAACATACAGACACTGATTTCAGAACTTCTTTTTCATTCTATTTGATATTTCAAAAACACAAATTGATATGTTTTAACGACTACAATCATTTTATTTAATTTTTTGTTTTCATGTCTTTCATTTTAGAAATACTTTCATGCACATTTTTATTATAAAAACAATTGGAAAATATTAGAGGCGTTTAACTTATACATATTTCTTTTTTATGGTCGAAAATATTATAATCATAATTTTATGACCTTAAAACAATTTGAAAATCATTATTGGTGTTTAACTTATACATATTTCTTTCTTATGCAAAAATAAATAAATAAATTACTATTTAAAATTGGAAAATATTATAGGCTTTTAACTTTTCTTTTCTCGGTAGAAAATATTATAATCATAATTTTACTATCTTAAAAGAATTTGGAAATCATTATTGCTGTTTAACTTATACATATTTTTTTCTTATAAAAAAAATATTACTATTTTAAAGAAAATTAAAAAATATTAAAAATATTTAATTTATACATTTTTTTTTATGGTCAAAAATACTATAATCACAATTTTTTAAGTTTCAAATGATTATCTCCTCACATAAAACAATATTAAATTAAACTTATTAATGGTAAAATAATCCTTCATCTCACAAAAAGCTCAAGGTTATAGTGTATGTAGACATTTCTTTGTGTGAAAAATATTATAGTGATAATTTTTTGAGTTTCAAATGGTTATTCTCAAGTAAAAAAAATATTATGTTTAACTAATTGATGGAAAAATAATTCTTAATCTTACAAAAAAAAATTCAAGATTATATTGTAAGGAGATAATATAACCTTCATATATGAGAGTGGGGTGGGGTGAAATATTGAGAAAAACATATTATGTTTTTTTCAATATTTTTTCATACCCATAGGAGGGTGATGGTGGGGAGAAAAATTGAGAAAAACATATTTTCTAGTGTGGAGATCAAGGGGAATATTAGAAAAACATAATAAGGTTTTCTGAATATTACCCCCCACCTAGGTTATGTTTAAGGGTGGGGTGAAATAGTGAGAAAAACATATGGATGAAGGTGTGGTGAAATATTCAGAAAAAACATAATATGTTTTTCTCAATATTTCCCCAATCCTAACTCATATTAAGTTAATATGTTTTTCTCAATATTTCCCCCCAACCACATCCATCTTAAGTTTAAGGCTCAGGGGGTCTATTGAAGTAAAATATTGAGAAAAACATAAGCTACACCTGGGAGAATATTGAGAAAAACATAGAGTGTTTTTCTCAATATTTCATTGCACCCGAACATTATTAAGTTTAACTATAATATATTATTAATGAGATAATATCACGACTATAATGTTTAAAAATTATTGTTTAATTATAATTTTATTGACTTTAAATAAATTTTGAACACTAAGCCCCGGATGGGGTGACACGCGTCCAAGAGGAAGAGGCGAGGTGGCAAGGGGACGTGGCGAGGGGAGGCGGGGGGCCTTTATTACCCGTCCTCCCCACACACTCTGCGATTCATTATTTGCGCCAGCTCCATCCCTCTCCGTAACATGAAGCTACTCAACACGAGCGCCATCGGTCCGACCAGCCAGAGCATTAAGCTCGTGGCTTTAATGGTGTTTATTATGGTTTATCGGCCCATCAAACTTCTCGAGGGCTCCATTCTGCTCGAACATTCCTCTGCGTAGCGAGACTGCTACCCAATTCCCGGCGACTTGGCTCTCACCTCTGTTCCAGCTATGCCGCGTCTGAGGGGGCGACCACGCAGAGGGGCTGGCTGGTATGTAGCCGCCTCTAGACGGAAACGACAAAGAGAATTTCAGAGTGCTGTGACTCTAGCTAGAATCCGTAGACGGAAGGCAATTCAAAGGGCTGATTCACCCCTTGGCACAATTGTGGAAGAGGATTCGAGCATTCAGCTCCCATCGGATTTTCTGGACAGGAAAATGGTCACCTTCCCGGATAATTGGGACCCCCATGCCCGTGTTTTTCGCTCTGGAATTAATCCCCCTCGCAAATTCTCCTCCGACTCCTGTGCGAAAGCCTCCACGGACCCAGGCCTAGAACCCTGCATCGTAGAAGAGGAGCAGTGGATGGACGTCGGTGCAGCCCAGGATGCAGAAGGTCTGGGAAGTGACGACCAGCAGACGAGGCCGCCCTCGCCACCTCTTTTTCTCCCGGAGCAGTTGCAACTTATCTTTGAAATCAGAAGCCTAGTCGAAGACCAAATCTTCCGAGCGGCCTCCACAAGCCAACGCCTGGACATGCTGTACGCAGCCTACTCCAATGACTCGCCCAAGCGACTATGTCCTACCTGTGCACAGCCATTCGCCATCCGAGCTCATGCACCATAAGCGTAGGACGACAAGGCGAGCCCCGGATAAAAGGTTTTAGAGTTTTCATGGTTTTTCTTATGTTTATTGATGCACTTTCTCAGGACAGTAGTCCTCTAGTTGTTATCATGGATAGACTTAGAAACTCCATTTTCAAACTATTGTTAGCTCATAATATACCCCTTGGTTTCCTACGGGCAGGGTGGCTCTATGTTTTCCATAATTTTTTGGACTTGTTACAGTGTGATAGCCAAATGTCCTGGTTTCCTTCACAGGCACGACACCTGACCCCTACCTGCCATGTATCCATTTTTTGAATGAAGCGTTAATAGGAAGGTCCCACTTTTATTAAATAAAAGAATTTTGAACACTAAGAAATAATTTTTTTTTGCATCAAATATAATTGCAAACTGTAAATCTAAAACTTAAAAAAAAAAACTAAAAAATTAATGGTTGTTAGCTCATAAATATTATTTATTTTACTTTTAATATAGTATGAATGAAATAATATAGTAATTATAACTTTCATTCATTATTATTTAGTTATAATTTTATTGATTTAAAGTAAGTTTATTAGTATGTTTCTCTATTACCTATATTATATAGTGAAAAGCAATACTCATGCTATGTCAAGATTATAAACTTAAAAAATAAAGATTTTGTTAAATTATGTATTTGAATTTTAAATATAAGTTTGGAGTAAACTCATAAGTTATTTAGATTTTAAATGAGAAATGTATATTTATGAAATTATTTATTTGTAATTAGATATAAGAATTAAGATCAAATGTATATTTAAAATTTATAAAATTTCAATTTGAATTTATAAAAAAAAATTAACAATTTCTTCATAACCACTTAAAATAAATTCACTAAATAAATTTATATTAAAAAATTAAATAAAAAACTAAATAAATATAATATATTTATTAATTTAAAAATATTATTTGTTTTTAAAAACAACATACAAGTTAAGAATTTGAAAATATATTTATATTTATATTGAAATACTTATTATCATGCATTATTTTTTAAGATTTTCTTTTTAAATAAAGTATATTATTCAAAAACTCTTTCATTTAAAAATTAATTTAACTTTTTTTAGGTGCATAAAAATATATTTAACCTGTTTTTAGGTGTTTTATGATTGGTTAGGTGTTTTATAATTGGTTAATAATTTAAAGGTTAATATTTTTTTATATATCTTTTAGAATTATATATAAATAAATTTTTCATGTAAAATTAAAAATACATATTTTCAAAAATATATTTATTTTATTATTAAGTAAATTAAAATTTATCTTAATTTGTAAATTTCTTACCCTTTATTTATCATATCATATTCAACCAATTATAAAAATATTAATACCTTAAAACCATCCATAATATAAAATAAAAACAAAATTTATTAGAAAAAAAAGTTATAAACCCAAAGTTTGAGTAAGTCAACATCACTCTTATAAATTTATTCAAAGAGTAAAATATTGGATATTCTAAATGTTCTACTTTTTACTGGCATATTTTGTGATCATTTTTTATTGAAATTAGATTAAAAAATTGTTGGAACTTCATACTGAGTGATAAAGTCTCTATAATTCCAGTGCCCTAAGGTTTTTCTAGGGTAATGAATCCATTTGTGCATTTAAAAATACAATGTAAATAACAGAAAGTGATGATTTCACAAAGATTTGTTTCACCAAATTTCAGTAAAAAAAATCAAAAAGTCAGAGGTTTAAACAAGAAAGAAAAATATAATAAAAAAATTCATAAAAATAATAAGTTATCATCACTTATATAACATTTCCTATATACATATTTTTAAAAAAATATATTTTTAAATATATTTGTGTTTTCAGTGTTTTATAGTTTTCTAAATTAATTTAACTAGTTTTTTATGATTTTGTAAATTAATTTAACTAGGAGTTTCATAAAAGAAAAAAATGATAAAATTATTGAAAATAATAATAATAATAATAATAATAATAATCTATTTTTAAGGTTAGGACCAAGCCACCACACCAAATTGGTGTATGAGACCTCCTTGTTTGTGGGACAAGGGACCTCCCTCTGCCCAACGATTTGACTGGTAAAATCTACGAAGATATACATACCCTACCCCCCTCTTGATTTGAACTTGTGACCTCTTAATATAAACCAATAATATAAAAACTTTATAAATGTTTTTCAAATGTTTAATTAAAAAAATTAAAAAAATAGATATTAATTATATAATATTTTTCTCTTATATATAAAAAAATGTTAATTATTTATTAAAATATTTTCAAATAATTTTTTTTTATTTTATATTTAATTTTAGATAATTATGTTTTAGTTTTATATAATTATAAAATTATATTAATTTATAATTATTAAGTTATAAGTTAATATTATTCATTTTAATATTTCTTTTAAAATTTGATGTGAAAAAGAAAATAAAATTTACAATTGTTTGAAACCATATCTAGTAACATTAAAAGTGTCCACTCATATATTTAACTATATAAATATCCATTTCAGAAAATCCTTTTAGATTCACTTAGAAAACATTATCCATTCTAACATCCTCCTTTATATTAGGATGTATAAAGAAGGAACAATGAAAAAAATCACTAAAATTGCCCACTCATGTATGTCAAGTAAATACATAAAAAATATATATATGGTAAAAAGAAGAAATTGACTGAATAAAAATTACATTAATAATCTTTTAATGTTTGGGAAGGAATAAAATGATGAATATTAATGAATATTTATTAAAACATCATGGTTGTGACAATGTGCAAATTGCAAAATCACATAGAGCTATTTTTTAGAATTGTAGCTTCTAAGAAACTTAAAATATTCACATTTGACAAAGGGAACACTTATTTTCACAAATGAGCTTTCAATATAAATAGTTATAGTGCGAAATCAGATCCTAGCAATGCTATTAATGAAATGAATGAAGTCAACATTGAAATAGAAAATGGAAAATGGTCATGTTGAAGTTGAGAGTGATATGGTGAAGATAAACAATAATGTCTCAAACAATTAAATATATATAACAACATGTTTTCAACAATATGGTCTTCTCATCATAAAAATTAAGCATGTAAACAAAAAAATATATAACAACATGTTTTCATAAATATGGTCTTCCTATCATAAAAATTAAGCATGTGCACACAAGAAACAATAAATTAAACTGCCATGACAAAATTTTGAAATGTAATCATATACACAAAAAAGATGAACAAAACTGTTGTAACAAAATTTTAATAAGAGTCTACAACTATGTTCAATCAATTAGAAACTATTTCTTATTTCTTATTTCTTATTGAAAGAAAAATAAGAATACACATATAAAAACATTTTCTTCAATCCCAATTTTCATTTGACTTGATTAAGACTAGTTATTTGTAAAAGTAGAACTAATTCAATGCTTCGATCTTCAATATTCTAATGTCCTTTGATTTCCAATATTCGAATTCAACTTGAGTGGCTGACTATTGGCAGGACAATTCTCCTGAGGACAATTGGCGCACGTGGCACCTGGACAAGGAGCGCCTAAATCTGGACGCACGGGCGGATGTGGAACCTTTGCAGGAGGAGATGTCCAAACGTAAAATACTCAAGTTGGAAGGAGAGGACATTCTTCGCTGGGGGCATCGTCCAAAAGGTACCTTCACCATGCAGGAAGCATACCAACTCCTGACCCAGACAAATCCCCCTCCTACTAACGAACTCTGGCGCAAAATATGGAGTCTCCAACACTGGCCAAAAGTCACCACTTTTCTATGGCTCATCTCCCACTCCAGCATACTCACTTGGGACAATCTTACGAAGCGAGGTTTTCTAGGACCCTCCATCTGCCTACTGTGTGAAAGCGCGGAAGAGACCATGAATCATCTTCTAAACTCGTGTTCCTACATAGCCCAACTCTGGGATCAAGTGGCTATTATCATGCGCAAATCAGACCGGAGAAGAGAGAGCGTTATTGATACCATTGCAAATTGGAGGGATAAGGCGTTCCTTTCCCCCCTCCTCAACAGGATCTGGCAACTCCTTCCAGGTTTCATCCTCTGGCAAATCTGGAAAGAGCGAAACATAAGGGTCTTTCGAAATCTTTCACAACCTTGGCAATCCTGCTGGCACAACTGTCATACCCATGTCCTGGAAACCATCTATCTGCAGCACTGGACTGAGGACCAGGGGAGCAGCACTCCCTCTGAACTTCCCATCCTCCATCATTGGCAACCTTTTCCCCTCCCCCCCCTTTCCCTCCCTTCCCCCTTCCCCCTCCACGCCTCAAGCCCCTCTTCTTGGAGTCCCCCACCCTCCCCTTTCATCAAAATCAATTTCGATGGTGCCTCAAAAGGCAATCCAGGAGCGGCGGGATACGGAGTGGTTTTTCGGGACCACCGGGGCCACATTCTCTTGATCGCCGCAGGCTATTTGGGGTACTCAACGAAGAACGCAGCTGAGCTCTGGGGAATGATTTGAGGTCTGCAACTTGCAAATGAACAAGGATTTCATAACCTAGTGGTGGAAGGAGACTCTCAGATCATCATCAACCTGTTACAGCGCATCATAAATGGAGCAAATTTGGACAAAGTCACGCCAAGCTGGAGGCTCTCACATGGTCTTCAACTGCTCACCAGCTTACTGACACCAACACAAGCAATCATTCCCTCCCATGTTCGAAGGCAGGCAAACCAAGTTGCAGATGAGCTCGCCAACATAGGAACCACCTGGATGGGATCGGATCTCCTATGCATCTCTGAGCTGGAACTGGAGCACCCTACCCTTCAACACTACATTCGCAAGGCAGCTTCAGTTGATTCTCTCCCGGATGGGATGGTATTGCGCTCCACTTGGTAGGCTGAAGGCGAAGGAGGAGGCCAGCGAAGCACGGAGCCATGTGGGCGGCTCGTGCCCGCTGCAGCCAACACTCCCCGGCTTTAAATCACATTCAATACTGATGGGAGGGGGCTTTAATCCACCACCCTCGACCTCCTCTATGTATTACACCATGCAGAACTCATTTGGCATTCTTGCCTGGTTGTGTGGCGTCGACTCTGGTTCGGCGATTTTTATGGTTTTTCGAGTGTTCTTTCTTGATCACCTTGGCTCTGCAGACCCTCTGCAGGTGCCGAGCTTGGTCATGCCGCGACAGCGCATGCGCCCACGTCGGGGCTCTCCTTGGCGCCCTCGACGCCCACGCACTTCCTCCTCGCCCTTTGATTCTTCTACCCCGGGTCCTGACTGTCTCGCTGTAGTCGATACCTCCTGGACCCTGGCATGGCACTCACCCCCTAACAAGCACACCTCCTCTCCTCTGACGCCGCGCCCTCGTCAACCTCGTCCCAATCCAAAAACGACCTCTCCTTCACCGCTGCATGGACACCCAGCCATTTTGCAGGACCTTTTTTTTGAGCTCAGGGAGGGGGTCAATGACCTCCAGTTCCGAGTTCAACAGATGGAGGGCAAGCTCTCTACCCTTCTCCAACTTATAGCCAATCCCCCTCCAGTCGCTCCTGAGAACTCCAGCGAGGCTCATGAGAGCTCCAGTGACCATGCAAGCAGCTAGCACTATGATTCCACCAGGAAAAGCCCGCAATTCGAAGGGACGACAGATTTTCCAGAACCCGGGACTGCTCGTGCGTAGAAGGAAACCTGGGTAAGCCCTGAGGCAGGGGATGACGGTGCAGTTTCAGCAGTGGCGGCCGAGGAGAAGGAAGCAATCATCCAGGTGCACGAAGACAAGCGCCACAACGCCACGGATATGCAGTGGACTGCCGGCGGGACACCTACCATCGAGGAACCATGGCCTGGCCCCCTGCCCGAGTATGTTCTTGAATATACAATGCTTGTTCCATATTTTAGCTCTAGTGGCTCTCATGGCAGTTAAATAGGTCTAGTTTTATCTCTAGCACTGTTGGAATTTTTGCTACTTTATATATACGGTTGGTTGAACTGGTTTCTCCTCACGGAGCAGTTCAGTAATTACAACTGCTTTACTCAGTCATTGTACTCTGGATTTTGGTTCTGAGAAGGTTTTTTATATAATACAAACACTCACTTACTTACAAAAAAAAAAAAATATTCGAATTCAACTTTACATATTATTAAGAGTACTCTCTACGGGAAAGAAAGAAATCTTTATGTTAACAAATATTATAATCTCTTAAAGAAAGAAAAGTTGAAGGTTAAATCTAATTCAAATAGTATTATAATAAAAAACTAGACTTTGAAATGGATAAGTGAAATACTTATGAGGGGTATGACAATAAGTGATTATTGGAACACTCCAATAAGCACATTGTTGATAAACAATGTGTAATATCAATTCTATACACAATTACAACTTTTCATAAATGTGTAGTAGACAAATATTTCAATAAAAACAATATATTTTCTTAACAAATTTTGATTTGAAAATCTAATTAAAGAATATATTAATTATTAATCGATAGATTTTCCACTTCACACAATATTTTTTAACATAAGTAGATATCTTACTATTCTCTACTACTTTCACTATAAGTGAATATATTATCTAATTAAATTAGATATCTCTTTAAAGAAAAGTGTATAAACCTCTTAATTTTGGGAGATAATAGTGACCTCTATATTTTATTATGACATTTAACAAAGATAACTCTATCAATAACCAAATCCTACACATTTAAAAACATACAAACATTTAAGAAATTTAAGAAAGGTAACTTTATCAACAACCAAATTTACATATTAAAAAACTACATCTTTAAAACTGCAAAATCTCCCCCAAACAAAAATGAAATTAATTTTAAATGTACTTAGATTTATATCTTCTAAATATTAACTCTCCAACCAACCAATGTAAAAAAGAATGAAATTAATGAAAATAATTTTAAATGTACTTAGATTTATATCTTCTAAATATTAACTCTTCAACCAATCTAAAAAAGAATGAAAATAACTTTACAATATTAGTAACAACTAGCAGCTTTTAAAACTATTCATAAACATGTAAAAATGATTAAAATAAATCTCCATTCTCTGTAAGTATAATTAATAACTGAAAAACAACTTTTAAAATTATTCCATAACCATTTAAAAAGGATTAAAAGAAATCTCCATTCTATGTAATTATAACACAAAAGATAGAATACAATATATTTAATAATAATAATGAAAAACATATTTAATAATAATAAAAAACACAGAATTTTCACAAATGACAAAATACAACCAAATACACATTCATATATACTGACAATTTACACACTTGTCTATGTGATTATGAAAATAGCATTCACATATACAACTAAATAGACATTCATATATACTGACAATTTACGTACTTGTATGTGTGATTATGAAAATAACATTCACATATGTTAACACAGTTTACACACTTCCTTTTTGGACATGAAAATTCCTTTACACACTTGTCTGTGTGAATATGAAAATAACATTCACATATATGAACACAGTTTACACACTTCCTTTGTGAACATGAAAATTCCTTTAATTGGTGCGCCAACAAAGTTTGCACATACTCAAAAGATTCATGTACACACTTCTTAACAAAATAAGCATTAAACATACACAGATTTGTGAAAATTTCTTTACTCTCCATGGTTTAGCACGGGAACTAAGTTCTGACATACCAGAAGTAAATTATATGTACACACTTCATTAGGCAGATAATATGGACAGATGAGAGCGATAACAGAGAAAAATGAAAAGAAAATTAGAACATGAACCCAAGAGACAAAAATATTTGTTCTCTTATACAGAGGAAAAAGCACTTATATTTATTTAGACGAGTTTGTTTTAAGTTTAATAATTTTAACTTAAGTCTGTTTTAAATTTACACCTGGTCTTAGAGAGTTTTGTTCGAGAAGTGAATATTCATTTTAACAGAAGTATAAGGCTAGAAGAAAAGTAAACTGTACTACTTTATCATTGAATTTTGTGGAAGGTTGCCATTCATCAATTGATCAATTCTCCCGTATAGGACAGCGCTATCAAAATGGCGAAAATCTGAGAGCTGCATGGTTAAAATAGAAGCGTTAAAGAAAAAAATCCGGATAAGCATCGCAGCTTCAAGGTTTTCATAGAGTAAGAGATTACCTTCGAATGAATGCTATAAAAGACCCTATCATTTATAGCAGAAAACGTAGCACTCACAACTTCAACTCCGGCTTCTTCTATAACCATTAGAAGACTAGA
>ML783802.1:157343-173751 GCA_009831015.1 Picea engelmannii
ATCGTGTAATGCATTGGCTGGAATTAACACTCCTCAAACCCTCAAGATCGAAGGATACATCAAAAAGAAAAAGGTAATAGTCCTAATTGATTCTGGCAGTACTCATAATTTCATTCACTATAAATTAGCCAAAGCTCTCAATTACTTTGTATATCCAGCACCAGAGTTTCAAATAATGATTGCAGATCGAGGAACTATCAATTGCTCAGGAAAATGCAATAAGATCAACCTTACTATGGGGGAATATGTAATGAATAGTCCAATGATTTCTATACCAATGGGTGGTGAGGATGTTGTACTAGGAATCAAATGTTTATAATCATTAGGAACAATGGCTTTTAATTTTCAAGAACTTTTCATGAAATTTTCATTGTAAGGAAAATAAATTGAGTTAAGAGGTATCACAGGGAAACTCGATAAGGTGATAAGCTCTAATGGCATGAAAAAATTATTGAAAAAGGGGCATCAATTCATTATTGCCTAACTATGCTCACTAGATGTTCAAACATCTAAGTCATCTATTCCTCAATATCTTCAATGGATTATTGATAAGCATTCCAAAGTATTTGAATATATTCCCAAAGGTCTTCCACACACTCGAAATAATGATCATGAAATTCACCTAATTCTTGGGAGTGTTCCTCCTAACATCAGGCCATACATATACCCTTACGCCCAGAAGAGTGAAATTGAGTGCATGGTTGAAGAAATGTTAGAGGCTGGAATTATTAGACCTAGACAAAGTTCTTACTCTGCACCAGTGGTAATGGTATTCAAGAAATATAGCTCATGGCATATGTGTCCAGATTATAGAGAGATCAACAAGATCACTATTAAAGATACGTTTTTGATTCCTATCAATGATGAATTGTTAGATGAACTACATGGAGCAATCTATTTCACAAAATTGGATCTCCATTTAGGTTATCATCAGATTAGAATGAAGGAATAAGATATCCCAAAAACAACATTCCGAACTCATGAAGGTTGTTATGAATTTTTAGTCATGCCTTTTGGCCTTACAAATGCACCTTCGACATTCCAAGGGTTGATGAATTCCATTTTCAAGCCCTTCCTTCGAAAATTTGTGTTAGTATTTTTTGATGATATACTAATCTATAGCAAATCTTGGGAGGATCATGTGTGATGTGTTGACAAGGTGCTACAAATACTAAATGAGCAACAACTATATGCCAAACCATCCAAATGTTTCTTTGGAGTGAAGGAGGCAGAGTATCTGGGTCATATTGTATCTCATGAAGGTTTCAAGGTATACACTAACAAGATTAAGGCCATGATGGATAGGCCGATTCCCAAAAAATTGAAAAATCTTAGAGGATTTTTGGGTTTGAAAGGTTACTACCACAAGTTTGTTCGGAACTATGGAAGAATAGTAGCACCTTTAATGACACTAACTAAGAAGGATAAATTTTCATGGACTCGAGAGGCAGCTAAAGCTTTTGAAAAACTTAAAGAAGTGATGTGAAAAGCTCCTGTCTTGACCACTCCAGACTTCACAAAAACCTTTATTGTGGAATGTTATTCCTCGGGAAATGGAATTGGTGTTGTCCTAATGCAAGAAGGAAGGCCCCTGGCTTTTGAAAGTCGACCACTCAAGGGAAAGGACTTACACAAACCCATTTATGAGAAGGAAATGATGGAAATACTACATTCATTGAAGAAATGGCATTCTTACCTAATAGGTAGGCACTTCAAGGTCAAAACATATCATGATAGTCTTAAATACTTTTTGGAACAAAGACTATCTTCAGAAGAACAACAAAAATGGGTAACCAAGATATTGGGTTATGATTTTGAAATCGTCTATAAAAGGGGAAGAAAAATGTTGTGGAAGATGCACCCTCAAGAAAGGGTGAAGATGTTGAGGCCTTTCTCTGTGCTATCTCGATCATCCAACCTGATTGGATAATAGAAGCAAGGGATGAATGGAAGAATGATGAAAAAGTGTGGACTCTCATTCAAAGGTTGCAGCAGGATTCCAGTGCATCAAATACATTTACATGGAAAAATGATTCACTATGGTACAAAGATCGCTTATATTTATGTAAGAACTCCCAAATCAAACAAAAGGTACTATTGGAATTGCACACCTCTCCAGTAGGAGGGCACCCAATATTTTTGAAAACCTACCATAGAGTCAAGAAGGATATTTTTTGGGATGGCCTTAAAACTGACGTTCAAAGGTTTGTGGAAGAATGTTTGGTTTGCCAACAAAATAAGGTGGAAAAAATTAAGACCGCAAGTCTTTTACAACCATTAGCCATCCCAAGTCATCACTAGGAGGAGGTTTCCATGAATTTTATCATAGGGTTACCGAAGTCTGAAGGAAAGAGTTTCATCATGGTGATTCTTGATATAATGACAAAGTACGCACACTTTTGTGCACTCTCTCATCCCTTCAAAGTGAGTACAGTTTCCACCGCATTCATGTAGACAGTTCAAAAGCTACATGGCAGCCCAAAGATTATTGTAAGTGGCAGAGATCCCATCTTCACTAGACATTTTTGGATAGAATTGTTTTCTTGTTTGGGTACTCAATTGGCTCATAGCTCATCCTATCATCCTCAATCTGATGGACAAACCAAGATAGTGAACAAATGTCTGGAAGGCTAGCTTCGTTTCTTTATCTTTGATAAACAAGAATAATGGTTCAAATGGTTACCCTTGGCAGAGTGGTGGTATACCACTTCCTTTCATACTGCAAAAAAATGACACCATTTGTGGCACTCTATGGATACCACCCTCCTTCCATCATTTCTTCTCTAAAATAAAAATCTAAGGTTCAAGCAGTGGAAGATCACATCGAGAATCAACCACAAGTTCTCCAAATCTTAAAGGACAACCCGACCATGGCACATAATCCCATGAAACAATAAGCAGATCAACATTGTAGTGAAAAAAGTTTTGAAGTAGGGGATTGGGTGTTTTTAAGACTACAACCATACAAATAGATGTCCCTCAAGCAAGCCAAGAAGAATAATAAATTATCACCACAGTACTATGGCCCTTATAAGGTGTTGCAAAAGATTGGTACTATGGCATACAAATTGGAGTTGCTTGCATCTTCACGAGTACACCCAGTTTTCCATGTTTCATGCTTAAAGAAGGTTATAGGCGGCATGATCCCAGTTCAAAATATATTTCCAGAACTTGACGAGGAAGGAAAAATCATATTAGAGCCTAAAGCCATCACTAACACAATAAATTTCCAGCTGAGGAATAGATCCATTTCAGAGTATCTCATTAAATGGAGGAAACTATCAGCTGAAGATTCCACTTGGGAAGATGAGTCTTTTATATAGAAGCATCCAGATTTACTCAAGTGTTGCAAACAACACTTGTCTCAAGGGGAGGGGCATGTTAAGCCCTAATATTGGCTCATTACCCCTTAATTGGGGCATATTACATTAATAATGTTATTTTATTTATGTCGGCATTATTCCATTAGTTGTAATTATACCTCCTAGTCTCCTATATATACCAAGGAGACATTTTCATTTGGAATCATCTTGTACTTGAACATTTATGTGTGGTAAAAGGAGGTTTCCCCCTCGAAGAGGATTATTATCTGAAATTATCTCTTTTTCAAGGCGTTGAGTACTTATTTTGATGTTTTCTATGCTATATTGATATTTGGTTCCTAATAGTTGACAATAGTTCCCCATGAGACGTGAGGACCTGAAGACCAAATTGCAGGTCTCAGAAATTTCGTGTGAAAACTATGTATCATAGAAGAGGGTATGATGTAGGAGTGCGCCAGTAAATTTGTATATTGCGGAGGTCTGGGTTCTATTTGCATGTCACATAACAATGGAAGTGCAATATAGAGCCTGCATGCCCAAGAATCTGCAATCTGAAAAGTGGCTAGGCATGGAATGGCCAGCAGTCGGTCGGAGTTGTGATATAAAATCACAAGAGCAAATGTGAACCTGTTTGTTGACCAATGCATGCATTGAGACATTTTCAGAAAAAAAACGACCAAGTAATGAGAAAGAGAGAGTAGAGGGGAAAAAAAACCGAGAATTTGGTTAAGTACAGAAGAGGGAAAAGAAGGTCCAATATATTCAAATCTGCAATAGATATTCCATTTCCTGGAAAGATCTTTTTTGTATGTTTCTGGAGAAGTTTTATACATATTGCATATACTTGGAAATAAATATGAAGGTAGCGGGCACAGGAAACAACAACTAGAAATTGGAAATTTCTTGAACCCGCAAACTCAATGATCCGTGAAAGAGATGTCAAGAAATAGTCAAGTGTGGAAAGTGGTTGGATGGGCTTCAAAATAGGGTGACAAGGGTTCCCGAGGAGATGTAAGGCCTCGACTGTCAAATTGTATATATCAGAACATTTCAGTGAAAAATGTGTAACACAGAAGAGGGGATGATGTGGGAGTCTAGAAGTAAATCTTCATATTGCAGAAGTTGGAGTGTTGTTTGCAGGTCAAGGAATAATGGAAAGTGAAATTTAGACAAAGTGGAAGTGCTCGGTCAGAATCACCATATAAAATCATGGATGAAAATGTGAATGTGTGAATCTGCCAACCCGCAAAGAAGGAAATTTTTGGAAAAAACAACTAAGTAACCAAAAAGGGAAAGTACAGGTGAAAAAAGAGTGGGAAAGTAGAAAGGTGGAGGGAAATTTTCATAAGTGGGAATTGGTTTCAAAAAAGCCCCATTGTTGCAAAACCATAATTTTCTAGTAATTGTCAGCAAATGATTTGTTGAACATTAGATTGGGAGTAATTGTGTTCTTGATACATTCTTCCATGACTTTAACATATTAACTTAAGTATTAAACTTATTTCATGATGGGTTGTTAGCATTAAAGCTTGAGAATTGCATGTCTATAAACAAGAATGATGATCTTGCTGCAACATTGTGATTTGGTCTTGCTATGTTCTATCTGCATTACGAATAGAATTGAATGTTGGTTTGAAAATGTCTGAAATTCATTTTTGTTTCCATAAAATCCTGATGGATCGACACAATGAATTGTCATATAATTGTTAAATGCTCCATTTTTAGAACAAATTACTTAAGAAAATAAAATATTGAATAAATATGAGACTATTGAACCATGCCAATGAGAAGAGGAGAAGAAGCAACCAATACTCCAAGGAAATTTTTTTAATAGTAAATCCATTAAAAAAAAGAAGAATATTGAGCACTGTATATCTATCCATAGAAATTGGACTAAGTTATTTGGGCCAAAACATTGAACATATTTTCCATAAACACAGGCACATGATCTACAACATGCAAGATCCATCGAGATGCTCTCTAACATGCATACAAAACTGATTACCATGTTTGTTTTTAGCAAATCCTTGTATTCTTCTCCTCAGTGGGTCAATGTTCGGTGCCCCGATCTCAATATCTTGTTGAAGATATGAGGAGACAAAGAAACAGGAGAGTGGTTCTACAGTGGAATAAATCCTTGGCTTGAAGCAGATGAAAAATAGTCTTGTGGTAAAATTGATAGTTCTCACAAGATTCCCGTGAGGAAGAAGATGAAAAATGTTGTAGGGAAAACGAAATAGCCCGAAACTGAAAGTTAGGACATACCAAGAAACCACCTCTTCATAGTTGAAAACTTCAGGGACACAGTTGCACGTGCAATTCCAGAGGCCCGAATTAGTCCATTCTGGGCGGAAGGAGATGAGTAGTAGGAATATGCCTTGCACTAGTCGGAGTTCTGGTCCTCATCCCCTAAGATGTTAATTGTATATCTGGAGAAAAGGAGAGTGGTCCCACAATTGATTATCTTTTTGGATTGAAATATATCTCTGGTGGAATCAATAGATCATTTCCTTATAGTGAAAGACTTCGACCCAGAACTGACTAATTTGGACCTCTGGAATTCCTAGTTTCGAGTTTCAAAGAGACTATTGCATTCAGCGTCGGTTTATTTTCTAAAACCCCTTCTTTTGGTGTTGTCAGGGTCGCCATCGCCAAGCCGGGAAGTCCCACCCGTGATGGTTGATTTCAATTTGGGTGCAGGAGTGGGAACAACGTCTTCATTTCCATCATCCATTGTCATATCATCGTCCATTAGATCATCTTCTTCTAGCTCGAAATCAATCGCATCAACCTCTATGCCAACCATCAATGCAAGCGGGTAGGTTGTCTAAGCAGGCGAGGTTTCCTTGGAATTTTTTTCCTTGAAATATATCTCTCAGTGCACCAAGGGACCATCTCCTTTTTTTCTCTTGGGAGAAGGGATATGAGTAGTAAGAATATGCTCTGGAATGAGAGAACCTCTGGCCCTCATGCCTAGATGTGGTTACTGTATCTTGACAAAACTGTTTTGGAACTTCTACCATTAATTAACGATAATTTATGTTTCCTCCAGATGATGTTTGAAATGAAAATTGGGGAGGGATAATATAACCCTCCACAAATCTTGGTTTAATGTGTATCAATGGAATATCTCCTCAATCCTTTCACCAATCAATGACAATCTCCAGGGTTCGTGCGTAATGAGTTGTTACCATTAAAGGTTATTAATTGCATATTTAGAAAAACGTGTGAAGGTGTCGGTGACGACGAAGAGCGATTAAGAATTAGATATTTCGTAAAGGAGCCAACCGGTCGATGCATGAAAGAGATTGCATCATGTTTGAAATGAATAATTAGAAATGATAACACTCTTCTCAACAAATCTTGGTTTAATTTGTATTAATGAAAAATCTTCTCCGGCCTTCCCGACATTAATGACAATCTTAACGGTTCCTGCATGATGAGCTACTAGAATTAAATATTAATAATTTCATATATAGAAATAAGTACCAAGTTGGTTGGGATCGAGAAAATATACTAAGCATTGTATATTTTTTCCACCTACCAACCCACAAAACAGATTCCAAGAAATAGCCAAGTATGGAAAGCAATCGGGCTAGCTTCAAAAATAGGGTCGCAAGATATACTCATGAGACTTGAGGGGTCGATGGTCAAATTGTATGTCACAAAGACAGATTTTGGCCTTCAATTTTTATATTGTGGAGTTTCGGTTGTTGTTTGTACGTAGAAGAACAATGGAAGAGCAATGTTGAGTAAGCCTGGCCAGGAACCGATGTTGGTAATAGTGGCAAAGTATGCAATGTACAAGCAGTTGGTCAGACTTGTGATATAAAAGCATTAGACATACTCGGAATAGGGAATATTAACGGTCTTGAAAACATGGCCACAAGCTCTACTTAGGAGACATGAGGGCCTGATGGTAAATTTGTATCTACCCCAACTATTGAATGCAAAATGCATAACATGGAACAGGAGACAGTGACAGATTTCAAGGATCAATTTGTATACTGAGGAACTTTGAGTGTTGTATATAAAAGAACGAGACATTCGGAAAAAGGACACATTCGAAAAAAGAACCAAGTAAACAGAAAGAGAAATAAAACGAGATAAAGGGGAATTTGTTTACTAATTTGTAGATCGCGGAAGTCCGGGTGTTGTTTGCAGGTGGAAGAACAATGGAAACACAATGTTGAACCTGCCTATCTGGGAACCTGCAATCCAAAATTTTTGTTCAATATGAAATGAGGAAGTAGTCGGTCGGGTTGGTAATATAAAAGTAATAGTGGAAATATGAATACATGAATCCGCCAACTCCTGCACCTAGACATTTTCCAAAAAATGAGTAAGTAACTAGAAAGGGAAAGTAGAGGGAAAAAAGAAAGGGGATGGCAATTTTCAGAAGCGGGAATTGGTGTAAGAAATTCCCATTGATGGTCTTAATAGTAACTATGAAGTGCATTAAACATGTGAATGGGTTCTTCAATCAATGAATAGATACAACAATCCATGCTTATAGTTTTCAGGATCTGTTTGTATAAGAGAAGTGTCGAAAATCTACAAGAAAATCAACTTTGGGATGTTTAAGTAAAGTTATTGTATTCTCACCTTCACCGCAAGTATAACAACAATGAATTTGAATTTTAATGTCTTCTCGTTGATATGATAGTTTCATTGGACTTCTTATAGTATATATTGTTTTATTTCAAATTATTCCAGGAGATTAATTTTACTAAGTTCATCGATCAAGGAAAAGTGATAAAACAAGCCACATACTACATTTGCATCATAGAGATTATATTAAAAGGCAAAGCATGTCGTCTATAGGCTTTAAGATCATAGAAAAATTGTGAATATCCTGAATGTATTATTAATTTTTCATAATGAATCATACAACCAAGAACCAAGTAAACACCAAATGTATTGAAAGTTGAGGAAGAAGGAAAAGCATGAACACATAAGGCATCAAGAAAGATCCCATAAGGTTCCATAGAGAAATACACATTGACCTTGGCATCAAAAAATTTGATATATATAAAAATCACATCATGGAATTGGTTTTCTCTTACATATGGTATATGTTCGCATGAGAAAATAACTGGAGCCATGGGATATGAACAAAATTATTCGAAACAAAAGACAACACAAAACTAGCGGAGCTTCGCCACTGTATGCTAGCTATAACAAAACATCAAAATGGGGAAAAATAAAGTTGTTGATTACTATTTTACCATTAAGAAAGATCACTATGGACATTTTCTTCTGATAGTGCCATCGCCTATTACTACCAGTTTTAACAATGCCAAATTTCCAATATTATTGGAAATGCCTGATGGTTCTGCCGAGAGGAGCAAGCTATTTCGATGGTTCAAATGATGGGCTTGAGTTATTTACAGTTCGATACTTTTTATGAGTTTTTTTCTCATGCTTCCCATTTAAGGAGTGAACAATCTTATGTGTGTGTACATCACCAACAACTGCACCTTCCTGTATGAATTCCAATGCTCGAACTCCCTAATATCTATAGAGATTTCTGAAAATATCAAGCTCATGTTTCAATTCATGCTAAGTCCTTTTTTTTCAATTAGGGCATCGAGAAAATGAAGATACCATACCATAAATGTATAGTTGGAGACCAATTTTTTTTTTATTCGGGTACCCGAAAAAAATGCAGAAATCCTGCCATGGCTATATAGTTGGAAAACACTTGTCTAATTTGGTCACCAAAAAACATGCAAAATCCTCCAACGAAGCCACAACCAACCACCAATTATTTTTTAATTTGCACACCGCAACAAATATGCAAAATTCTTACTGGGAGATGCATAAAAACATCAAAATAACAACATCGATTGCATTTGTAGTTAGATTCTCCTTGTTGTTTCAAGTGCACAAGAAGAGACAAAATCTATGGAAAGAGAATTTTACAGCTATAGATGTAAAATCCGAAGAACTCAAGTCCGACGAACATTCATCTAGGTGTTGAAGAAAAATTATAGACACACATGAGATATTTTCGTTTCCTACCAAAGCTTGATATGATTTTTTTTTTTTTTTAATTAATTTTTTTTTCCAGCCAATATGCAATATTGCATTGTCCTCATTTAAGGTAAATTTTATATGTATCTAAAAGTATTGTAGCATGTACACATTGTTTTCCTTTTTCTGTAGGTATGCCTCATATGACAATTCTGCTAACCCAAAAAGCACATCTTGTAATAGAGGTTGTCTAACTGTACAATGTGTGGTTGTGTTGCCCACGGTTCAGATGGAAGCATTGAGGACATTTTTATATATGTAAGGACATTTTTTACTGCATCAGAGACAATCAACTGTATCATCACTTATGAAATAAGAAGCAGAAGTATGAGAGTTTCATTTTGCACATACAGGCTTAAAGGGGGTCGAGTATGCATTCGCTACAACCAAAACACCTTCAACCTGGAAACATGAGAATAGAAGTTAATATATTGAACAATATAATATACAACTGCACACACAAAAAAAAATGCAGAATATTGGTGAACACAATTTGTATGATCAAAGTGACGATGAGTCTGTAGATGTATATGCACAATAGTTGTAGATCTAGTTAGTTTCTTGAGATCCTGTACTATGTTTGCTCATAATTCTTCTAGAAATGTTGATTGGGTTGTGCGAAAGATCCTTTCTTTAACATCTCTTTTCTTGGTTATATTTTTGAGGAGCATAAGTGGAAATTTCCTTTTATGCAATTGTTGTTCCTTTGACGAAAAAAAAATTGAATAGGTGTCGAACAATTGCAGTTGCAACATAGAACAATGCAATATTTGTGTAACTTAACCCAGATACATGGACATGTGAAAGTAAAGGACAAAACTGGATATGGAGAACGAAACCATTTCCTTTTCATTTTCTGACTCTCCATCTTTTATGTGGAGAACGTGTTGTGAGACAAGTTTTATCGCGATTGTGATAACTGCGCCAATGGTTCCGATTTGATAAATGTCGTTGCTCTATGCAAGTTGGTTGATAGTTGTGTCTGGGACGAAATGATATTCTAAACAAATAGCGGGAGTTTGTTCAACAATACTTGTTTCGTTGAGCGATATAATGTTATCACAATCACCACAATCATATACTATTTTGGGAAATATATTAAAATTTGTAATGGATATCGCATTACTTTGAAATATATTTTATGCATGTTTCTGGACAAGTTGTGTGGGAATCGACAGTGTGACTGTCATTAGGGCCTCCTTGTCTATCATGTCAGCACGCATAATAGATCTAGTTTTGTTTTCCTTGTCCAAGTAAGTTCTATAGATGACCATTATGTCCTCGATGAACACTTGTCCAGTTCGGTGGTTGTTCAAGCCCTCTATTGATAGTATTTTGGGTGTTACAAGTTTAGACTTGGTGGAATTTTCTTAACAGTAAAAGTAATGTGAATGGTAGTGTGCATTATTTTTTTGTTTTCTTTTTTTCCTGACATAAATGTACAAGTAGACGCATAGCTTGGATGAAATATGGAGCCATAGTTTTGTAACCAGACCTCTTAGTTTGTGGAACCTGTGTTATGTTTGACGTCTGGCTTGCACTTGTTGATACTTCTTATGAACTGCAAAGTATGTGTTGCAGATGATATCAACATATTCATCATGCCATAGATGAATAAATAACTAAGGATATTTGTTTGGTAAACATACAAGAAACAAAATGTATGCATATTTACCTTTGGCCTTATCGGTCTGCTAATGTTTGGGATGATTAACTACACATGTCCATGTCACTAGTCCAACGTTTTCTTATGAAAGCATGTGTAGATGAACATCAAAAGAACTAAACAAGCATATGCATTGTATATTGTCCATAATTGTTATTAATGTCACATGCAGGGTCGAAGGAGATGGAATACGAAATAGGGTGTCAAAGGATACTCAGGAAACATGAGGACCTGATGGTCAAATTATATGCCTCATATATTTTGACTGAAAAAATGTGTAATAGTAAATAGGGTGTGATGGTGGGGTGCTACGACCAATCTGTATATCGCGGAACCTTTGAAGCCAGAGGCACAATCTTGAACCCGCCAGCCCAGGAACCCGTAATCGACAAAGTGGGTAAGTATGGAATAAGGTAGAAGCATGACTATAAATGTGAACCCGTGAGTCCGCCAACCAGCGCACTAATGCATTTTCGGAAAGATGACAAAGAAAAGAAACCAGAAAGCAAAAGGGATAATATAAAATGGAAAAATTAGAAATGGGGAGGGAACAAAGGCACATTGTTTCCAAATCATCATTTTCTAGTCCAATATTATATGCCCCCACCTTTTTTGTATGTTTAATTTACTAGCACAGTTAGTATACCTTTTCAAATATTGTACCACAGACCCCTCTACTATCGCATATAAGAATTCATCTTCCTATCCAACTAATTTGTTTCTTTCAAGGTAGAAACGTCGAACATACATTGGACATGAAAGGAAGTTAGTATGCACAAAGACATGTAAAATAAATAAATATAGTTCTATTTATTTCAATGTAGTAGCAAAGAGAATGAAATTCACATGAGAATAAGAAGAAAGATACATAGTATATAAATACAACAAAAAAAGGTTGAAAGTAGTAGAATAGGTAGAACAAATACACAAACAATAAATTAAATACTAAACAATGGAATATGAAATAAGAGTACAGGTATGCACCTCTAAAACTCCTCTGCTACATTCACACCAAAGATTCCATCATCCTCATCAGCCACTCTATTTGTTTAAATGTAGAAATGCAGGAAAAATACAATGGACATTAAGGAAGTTAGTATGCAAGAAGACATGTAAGAAAAAATAAACAAAGTTCGAATTTTTTCAATGTAGCAGCACAGGAAATACAAACGACATGAAGATAGGTTATTATGTAGGAAGGTATGAAATATCTACATACAATAAACTAGGTGAACACGTATACAGATAATAAATGAAATACAAAACAATAGAATATGAAATAATAGTACAAGCATGTACCTTTCTATCTCCTCATCCACCACTGCAGTTAAGACTCTTTCATTTTCTCCAGCTATTATTTTTGTTTGAATGTGGTAATGCACAAAATACAATGAATATGAATGGAATATGGTTTGCAATGGAGAACAAGTAATATGTACATACAATAAATGAGAATCAACAAATATAATAATAGATAGTTAGAAACATGAATCTTTTCTTTTCTCCATCCATGGTTGTAAATATATAAAAAAAAATCCTCCCAAAATATATTACAAGCCACAAAATATTAAGAAATTGCATGGCCATAGATAAATCATTTTGGTTTTCTATGGAAAAGTATCCAGATATGATTCCAGACAAGGAAATATAATTTTGCAGTATCTTTGGTGTACATATCATATCTCAAGTACAAGACAAATTGTATCATGGTCACATCAGTCTGTGTAGAGGATAAATAGGTTGTATTGTGATATGGGCACATTTCACCATATATGGTTAATAAGTGTGTTTTTCACATGTTTTATTTTAACAAAAATAAAGAAGATATTGTAATTGCACATGTAGTTGTCCAATTATTTCTTATGCCACTATTTTCTATCATGTCAACACTGAAGTATCAACAAAATTTTATAGCAGAACAAGCATCAGATCTCGACTTCACCAGACACGGAAAACAACAAAACCGCAGGTCCACTCGCAGGTGAAGGACCTGAACGCCACAAAGTGCCAAAAAAAAAAAACATCTCCAATTGTTGGCTCAGGACCCCAACTCTGCAAAGACAAAGTAAACAAAAGAAAACATCATGGAACAATCCAGTGAGAAAGAACGAACATGCCCAACTATAGCCCCAGGGCCCCAAACTCGTAAACTTGAGCCAAACAAAAACAAGCAGGAACCGACGAACCAATGATCCAATGAAAAAGCAACAACCAGCGAACGAGTAAACAACATATGTATCTCCAACAACTACCAAACTGCAGCCAAAGAATATAAGGAATCATAAACATATGACGATCATGCCAGTAGAAATAATAAAACATTCTTACATGCAAACTACAAACACTCAACAACAAATAAGGAATAGAAAATGAAATTATGCCATCGAAACTTACTCCAAAACAATGAACGATAGAAGTGCAGGTCAAATTGTGGGTGCAGCACCTCGACCTCACAAAGTAAAAAAAAAACATATCCAACTACAAATGCAGGACCCCAACCCTACAAAGTTTAAGTAAACAAAAGCAAGAAACAAGCACCAATAGGTCCAACCGCAAGAACAAGTCCCCAACCTTTCAAAGTTGAACCAAAAAACAACAAGCAACAATCGACGAACCAGTGAAGAAGAAGAACCTGTCGAACCAATAAACAATTTATGTAGCTTCAACAATGACCAAATTCCATTTCAAGCCTAGAAGAAGTATGAAACATACAATGCCTATTCAACTGGTGGTGGACAACAATATTGTCCAAATTCACTGCAACATTGTATGGAAATTTTTGCGGAAAAATGTACTCCGAGAAGCCTATTTAGGTAAACATTTAAGGCTATCGGGATGTCTAAGGGCCTCACAGTATGAAAAAATTTAAGTTGTTAGGTTGATTCAAGCACCTCAAAAAACGTGTCAATGATCTAAACCTTCGGTATGCAAACATTTCAATACAAATACAAAGGACTAATAATAACAATAGTTAAAGGACATATCAATATGCGATCACTATAGTCCCTCTACGCATTCATTAGGGACCAATAATAAAAAACCATTAAAAAACAACATCCATGCTCAGAACTTTCGGTTTGTAAACATTTCAATACAAATGTAATAAAAATTAAAAAACAACGTCTAAGCTCAAATTTTTTGATATATACACATTTACAACATTGGTAACAATGAAGTTGGAAATAAGACCTCGAATATATTCTCCAATGAGACGATGACATATAAGTTTTTTTTTTATATATAAAATAATGTTTTTACTTCTATAGTACGAACAATATAGATGATGCAAAAATTTATAATCAAAGGATATATTAATATGAATTCAACGAATTATCGATCATTATAGTCCCCCTGCACCTTCGACAAGGACTAATAAGGTAAGACATTCAAATTATTCCAAGTCCTAATTCGAATAGTAAGAAGTGTTCTCGATTTATGAGATATATGTATAGATACGATATGAGGGGCATGCACTTTTTCCAAACTCACTTTCTTAAATTTTTTTTTAATTTCATTTCAATTAAATTTATTATTATTGAGCTATTTCTTATCATCTATGAAAATAATTTTAGATTAATCTCCCTTACATTCCATGAATTGATAGTCTAGAGAAGAAAAAATTTACTACTTTCAAAGGTCACAATCATGTCATATGAATTGTTTGTTTTTCTCTTTTCATTATGTTTTTCATCTCATACGCAGTGTTTGTTTTATTGCCAATGCTTGAGACATTTCTTTTATTACACCATTTATATATTCATGGCCTTTCAAAACCCAAATGGTTATCCCTTCACATAACATGTTTCTAAATGGAAATTAGCAACCAAGTTATAAGGAATATCCCTTTAAAACCATGTTTTTAGAAAAATAATGCTAAATGCATTTCATTTCACATACAAGTGTTTTATAAGAAAAAAGAAAAGAAAAATAATGCTAAATGCATTTCATTTCACATACAAGTGTTTTATAAGAAAAATAAAAATAAGACATATTTGAATGTAATTTAAGGAATATCATTTTAACAACAAAGATTTCTTGAGAAAACTAATGTTAAAACATAAATGTATTTTACATACAAGTGTTTTATAAGAAATAAAGAAAAAAAAAAACATTTTTCAATGTTATTTAAGGAACATTAGTTTAAAAACATTTTTTTTAGGGCGACAGGTGTTGGGGGAGTCATCATTGATTCCAATGGAAAAAAGATATTGGATTACTCTTGGGGCCTTCGAAAGACCACCAACAACAAAGCATAAATCCTAGCATCCTACATGGGGCTTCAACTTGCAAAAAATAGAAACCTTAATGAACTCATTGTCCTTGGAGGCTATGACATACTTATTAAGGACCTTCTTAGCTTAAAAAAATCAACAAATCAAATTTCCAGCGGTCTTCATATCCGGATAAATTCCTTGAAAATACATTTTGCTAAGATTCACTTCTTTCATATCCTCCGTTCTCAAAACCACGCAACCGATTGTGTGGGAAAATTAGAAATAAAAATGAGTCAAAGCAAACTTTTCATCATCAATGAGAATCTCATGTGTGGTTATCGTAATTTCTTATCCAACCATCATTCTTCCTTCCCACATTTCGAACTTTATCTCCCTATAAATCTCGTGTGTATGCCCCCCTTCTTCCACCACCCTCTTCCTCCGCCTCATCTCTCCCCTCTTGCCACCTCTTTCCTTTTATTCGGGTGTAATATCCCTTACGTCACGACTAAAAGCTATGCAAAAAGTGGAAAATCTTTTTTTTGTGTACTTTTTATCTGTGTCTGGTGGAAAGGGCAACTTCTCAATCTTGCAAGTTAAGAGAATCCTAGAGTTGGGTGTTTCCCTTCAATACTATATTTATCTTTATATATATATATATATAGATAGATATATTTATTTATTTATTTGGGGTCCAAAAGTTTTCTAGTGTAACCACCGATGAGAAGGGAGAGGACCTAAAACATTTTTCATAAGTGAAACAACTTATCCTCCATCTACCTTCAGGTTGAAGCTAAGAATACTCAAAATTTTGAAACTACTTGACACTGTGCAAAGGTTACTTAAATGGAAAAAGGTTAGTTCATATTTAAATGAATAAGGCTATTTACACTTTTAAATTGTGAAGGCTAGACTTTGGGTCCCCTAGTTGTTTTACATAAAAGACTTCCAAAACAAGAATTGTCATAACGTGAAAAAATACATGTCCTCTTATTGCGTAAGCAGTTCTCAATTCTAAAATAATTCTTGTTGGAAATGTTTAACAGGTAGCATATGCTTGTCATTGATGGCAAGTACAACAATGAAGATGGCATGGGTGCAGGAAGAATGTACAAAGGATTGTTGGCATGTTTTACAGGCAGCATAGACTTGTCATTGATGGAAAGTAC
>ML783802.1:183403-199904 GCA_009831015.1 Picea engelmannii
AGGAAATATATGTCTCTGTGTTTCTCATATGTGTGACTGATGCTGAATTTGCCATTGTTTATTTCCCTGCATTATTGTGATTATCATTTAGTGTCTCAGCAAAGAGTTTAAAAGAAGCATAATTGTTTAAGCACGGTAACAACATTCACCCCCCCCCCTCTTAGTTGTCCAACAATTCTCACACACAAGAACAAGGTAGGAAGGTCATGTTAAGTTTAAGGGAAAAAGTAATTCCTTCTTCTCTTTTTCTGTTTGATTAATTATTAGCATTATACACATCCCTTGTTAAGGATAATATAAGGATTACCAAATTTGCATAAATGTTATAGTTTCTACTAATTAAGGATAAACTAGGGTGTAGCACATCATCATTAAGTCCACCATAAATTAATATGGTTATTGTAACTGATAAATATAAATCTGAGAATAGTTTGCACAAAAGTGCCAGATTGGAATGGCATTGCGGTCGTGAACGTAGTCAGAACCAATCACCCGGTAGTAACTCGTGGTCATACGGGATAGTGGTTAATTTTCCTATGCGATAACCTTAAAAAGGATTAACCATTTAAAAGAAATTAACAGGGGTTACAAGGGCATCGTTGTCCTCCAAGAAAAGTTTATAGCCGAGAAAACTTTCAAAAGGGAGCAATGAATGCTGTCATCTGAAACTTTAATAATCACACAGTCATATTAAAAAAAGCAATATGGCATTGTCTACAAGAAATGGATTAATCACTATTTCCACTATTAGCAAATCCATGGCACATAAAAATTAACAGCGCAAATTTGAAAATACTGCGCACATCCCGATGTACAATACTCGATTGTCACTAAATTCCTATCACTGAGCTGCTACCCCTAAACAGCTGCAAGAAATCGTTGACCCGGGTATTAACAACTGTGTAAAATGCCACACGAATCTGCGAGGTAAATAAAATGCTATAAGGGTTGCCAGGGATGAACATGTTGTCCCTAAATGTGTATACTCAGAAGACAAGGGATGCACTATCAAGTGGCAGATGGAAATTGCCGAGACACTTAGTGATGTTGGTGCGATTTGTATTCATTAAACGATTGGGGTTGTATTGACTTCTAAAAATCTCTAGGTAAAACTGTCATGATAAGGCCGTAGAGTAAAGAGCCACGCATTAAATATTTTGTAGTTTGCAGTTATATGCAAGGATTTGTTGTCCACATCTATCCACTGCCCCCCAAAAAAATCGCCATCGACTAGATCTACCAATACACACCAAGCCACGCCACTAGGCATGCAACACACTCTTATCATTGTAAAACACAACCCAACATGTCGGCACATGGAAACTGGAAGCGAAGTCAACATTTTAATGCAATTTTGTGGTCCCAATTCGGTGGTCAATCCAGCAAAAAACACAGTCAATCGTCTAAACGGAAGTCGTTGTGATTAACAGGAAAACGCAGTCAATTACTGAATTTGATGTCATTTTCCATTATTATATCGTCACTGTCAAGAATAACTAACGAACACATTAACTGGTTGCCCAGATTGTTACTGTTACTACAATGGCTGCCACATATAATACACATAAATTTATGCTCACAGTTATATCTTGGTCACGCCTGAGATGTTGTATCTCTGTCAACCCACATTACAGTAGAGATCGATATCCTTGAATACCAGAGATATAAGTGTTGTCTATAATATAGAAAATTACTGTCTAAGAAATAATGAACTTTTCCATCTACAGATATAATAATTTCGTTGTCTAAAATATAACATTTTTGCTTTCTATGATATATTTCAACTAGTTGTCAATGAATTCATTTATGCAGTCATACTAGATGTATCAACTATTTTTAATAAACCAACATAGCCTACCACCCATCACTGTCAACACCACTCACAACCCATGCAACCAAAATCATTGTATTCAATATTATCCAACAACAAAATCGCAACCAATGTATGCAACAAATCGCAACCACACATGAAATAATCGTTGCTATGGAGTAAGGGATATCGCTGGTAAAGGTCTATTAAATAAAAACAGTTTGATAAATATCAGAAAACGCTCTCCCAAAATTTGACAGTCAACATTAAAACTATCCAGGCACAGTCAAATAGAAGGGGTGGGGTAATTGTTGAATTTACAAAGGGTAAATCACAGGTAAGTAGGATGGTGAAACACAGAGTTGATATAAATTGCAAGGAGTATTATAAATTGCAAGGAGTATTTAAGCTATTCACGGAGAGGGAAGACCAACAATATGCAGATGTATTCATTCGCGAGAAAGCGCAAGATAATCATTCAGCCAAGGACAACAACGGAGGTAGATGGATGATGGGATCGTCCTTCACTCATCATCATCGCACAGAAAAGCAGGGTGTTGAGATCCATAGGTATTTTAATGCTAAGGTGATGACCATAGATCAAGCTCCTGGCCAACTGCTTAGGCGAGAACTGAGGAGCTAGGGACGAAAGACCAACAACCAAAAAGGTCACAATCCAACCATAGGGCGATCATGACATGCATGGAAACGAAGGTCGTGGGAAACCAATCAATCAACCAGATAGGCCATAAGGATTTTAGTCACGAATCTAGACAACTAGTTACCTACCAACAATAAACATGCAGATCCAAATCATGAATCCTACAACAATCTACCATACAAACGAAGAAAGCGTACCATGGCCTGATTGCCCACTCTCAGTGACGTTGTAATAAACCTCAAATTTATCATAAAAAAAAAAATTCCCTAGGGACATTTTCCTTTAAATTTTCGTAAGATGGGTGCTTACATCTCCATTTCGCTTGGAGCGACCCTTTGACAAATTATTTAGCGCAACGAGAAGCTCCAATGAAAAATAGGCCTTTTCCTAAACCCCTATATCATGCTATATAGATATTGATACTTAGACTTATTTTCCCATACGCAAGGATTGAATTTCCACTTTCCTAATTAAGGGAGTCGAACTGTTGTGGACTTGGCACGCACAATGTCATAATCCCTGACATTAATTATCTATACTCTTACTTAGCTGAGTCGACATTATAACCAAGGGCGTAGCATGATGAGTACTGTTATTAAAGGTGATATTTAAGGGTGGGTAACAAAGCACTTATCTCTGATGTTACGTTTTGGTTACGATACGATTGGTGTCTTCCACCATAATTAATAGTCCTCGATTCGTCCCGCTTAGGTCACTGCGTCACTAACTAACTACCCCTCCTCGTCCTGTTGGTGTAACGAAAGGAGCACTTCAGAGAGTCGAGGTGTAACGACCGTTCATGTACACTGGACATTCATGGTTATACTATTGTTTAATTTCGTATCTTCCACATTTAAGGAAGGCAGGTGCATCTATCAGGAGGAGTTACGACTCTAACCTAGAATTAATTGGCCTCAGTCCTGACGCCTCATCCCCCTGTTCTGCCCAATCCTGATGTTCCATCCAAGCCCTAGCACATGGCTTGTACTTCCGAATGGTTAAGGGTGGTGATCATCCCTCTAGGGTTTGGGCAGTCTCATTCTTGTTCTTGTGATTTCGTAGAGGAGGTTTTGTAGTAAGCATTGTTGCACAGGAAGGGGTTGTCGCCTCTGCGATCCTCGTTGGTGAAGTTAGCAACAACCTTTGTCTACTTGGTAAGACCCTATGGAACTATCGAATCCTAAGTTTAAAATGGAAACACAGGGTTCATGAGTGTGTTTAAGTGAATTTTTTACTTTATGTAATAGGAATAAGAGTTTATGTGATCTCTCCCGTCATTCCAATGTAGACCAAGGTAGAGGCTAATATTGAAAGTTCTTGCTCTATACCACCATGGCCATGCACCCTCTATTTTTGTCCCATGGGTTTCTATCCACTCTTTTACTTAACTCTAAGAATGACACTGTCTCAAAGGCAAATTTGTGTAGCATCGAAAGGGTTTATTCATTCGTCGCAGAGAGATACAAGGGTCTACCGTAACTGTCCTCCTCTGTGTTTGATGCATTCTATTTGTAGTATAGTGATGGCCTACTGGTAAATTATTTCTTGGATACTTTCCTCGCAAGTTGATTGTTCATATATATATATATATATATATATATATATATAAAATTTTGTTTCTCATATTCTTCATATCTATTTCTACAAAGTTCTGTTTATATAAGATTGATGTTCTTGGGTCCGCCGTGTTATTTACTCTCTTAAATTTTTTGTTTAAAGTTCTGCGTGAAAGGGGTATATTTATATTAATGGTGGGACTTTGTTTTGTTACTAGGTACCCACTAGAAGTTCCAGGCATCAATCCTCCCGGCCAGGGTGACGTTACAAACCAGGCATGGCCACTGGAGGCCGTGTCATTTTAAGTTAAGTAGTTTGGCATTCCTGTGGACTCAAACTATATATTCGACTTTATAAATTTAAGTTTAATACCTTGCTAACATTTTCCTGTGATGGATGAATGCAGGGATGATCACTCTTCGACGCAGGTACTGGCCTCTGCTCAACATGACAAGGTACTAGGGTTCCATAAAAATGGCTCTCAAATCGCTCCTTAAAAACAAACATGGAAGCCATGATTATGTTCATAGTGTTTCTGCTGTGATGACTATTTTGGGAAAAGGCTTATCTTCGACATTCTGTACATTACTTTTATGATTTAATGTATTCAGAACAATTTTACTAGTTATAATGGCCATTATTGTTGGATCTTGTTGATGACAGTATGTGTAGTCTTCTGTTATCAAAACTGTCTAATTGGATTTTTCCTTGGAAAACTTTCTAACAAAACATATGAAGCCATTGTTTGCTAGTTATATTATAATAGAAAATGCCACAGTCCTAAATTTCTTATATTCTTTCTACGCATAGAATAAGTAGGAAGTGTATATGTTAATGATGTATCGGCGAAGTCATTGATTCGTTTCCCTGTAGTAAGATGTTGTTCACTCCCCTATGTTTCATCGTTGTAGACTATGAATGAATTTTGTTTTCCCCTTGATTTAAACTTACAAAATGGAATAAAAGCGTATATTAGTGTTGTTTGTTCATTGATAAATATTTGGTTCTCTTTAAATCTTGAACTTACATATGCATGTGATAGTTTTGTTTGTGCACTGACACATGTTCGAATCTGCTAAAGTTTGAAACATAGATATATACATATATAGCTATGTTCGTGCATTGATACCTAGTCGACTCTATTTTTCTTTTCTAAGGTTGGAATACATCTTTGTATATATATATTCTCTTTGTTCGTTCATTGATGTGTATATTCGACTCTATTTTGAAGGTTTTGAAAACCTATATAAATATATGTATTCTCTCTGTTCGTTCACTGATATGTATATTCGACTCTGTTTTGAAGGGTTTTTTTTTTTTTTTTTAACTGTAACGGTTATGATTTTTATTTATTTGAAAAAGATAGGAGGGGTCTTTGCCTAGGCAGCCCCATTTACATAGAAATTAGCCAGCGTATTCAGCTTCAGTGTTACAATCTTTTCAAGGAATTTGATAGTTGTTATCGTCATTGATAAGAATCTACCCTTTTGTGAGGGTGCATCCTTTGTTTGCCATATGGTCCGCTTCTCCATTCAGATTTCTAAGAATATGGTAGAACTTGTAGAAGGTGGATTCATGGAGGAGTCTTTTCAATCTGCCCAGAATTTTATTGAGGCTAGCATTGTTGAAGAGGTCCTCCGTATTTAATTTTTTTATAAGCAACTCTGAATCTCCAAAGACTTGTAGGTCTTTATCTTTCTTTTCTCTTTCTATTAGGCAAGCTCTGAGAAGTCCTAGAATCTCTGCCTGGTTGTTGGTCTTTTTGCCTAGACCCCAGCAGAAGCAGTCTCTTAAGGTCCCATCCGAAGAGTAAATGACCCCTCCAGCACGAGCGTTCCTGGGATTTCCTTTGGAGGCCCCGTAAAAAAAAATTGTGGTGATTTTTTTGGATTTCCACCAGTTTGTGAAGCTGTCCTCGAGTTCTCTTATTCTCCACTCCAGATTTACTATTTGAGGAGTGAGGAATAGCTTGCGAGGAGAGGGCTCCAACAGGCTAAGCCATCTCCTTTCTTCAGGACGTAGCAGAGGATCTTCGTTGGAGTATTGATGTTGGGTTGTTTCCAAGAGGAGTGCTTTAGCTTTGACTGCAACCTGAAAAGGGGAGCGAGTATGACCATTAAAGATTTGGTCGTTACGGGCCAACCATAGCTGCCAGCAAACGAATTTGGGGACTCCTGTCCAAATTTTTCGCCAGAAGGATTTGGTGGGAATACTTTGAGGATAGATATTGTTCCAAGAGGCGAACAATGCATCAACTATTCTCTGAGGGAAGGCTAGTATTTGCAGGTCCAAAAGAGAAAGCCTCGATACTTCCTTGGCAAAATTGCACTCCAGGAATAAGTGTTGGGTTGTTTTAGAGTTGCTTCTGCATAGCTCGCACCTATGAGGCCCTGCAATTTTCCTTTTCTCTAGATTGTCTCCTGTAAGAAGTTTATTTTGCACCAGCGTCCAGAAAAAGAAATTCACTTTGGGGAGAGCTAGATTGTCCCAAACTAACTTCCAAAAGGCAGGAGGATGACTGTTGTCCTTTGTATTCTGAAGAGCTTTGTGTCCAGCTACTGTGGTGTAAGTGCATGACAGACCCCAGGCCCAGTTGTCCCTCATATGTCGGTTTTCAGGAGTGGAGCCTTCCAGCAATTCAACAAGGAGATTTTTTTGTGGTGTTAGCCAATCTGGAATGCCGTTAAGGTCCCAACCGGCCCAATCTCCCCGACAGTCCCACATCGAGATATCATAGAGTCTGATCTTACCTGTACAAGTTAGCCATTCTCTGATGTCAGCTATATCTTGATTCGCCTCCAATGGTTTGCTCCCCATTATTCTGTCTTGCCAAATGTAAGTGCGCTTACCATTACCCGACACTCTGTACAGAGAATTGTTGAAAAACGTGCTACTTTTGCAACAAAGTTTCCATACTTGCGTGCTGTTGACTGTGGGATCGAATTGCAGATTTCGATAGGACGAATTTCGGGCATATTTGGACAGAAGAGTATTGTTGGTCGGGTGTTTGGGCTCGTGAGCCATTTTCCATAGTAATTTTCCTCCCATCGCTAGGTTAACAAGGGAGGGATATCGGATTTGAAGGCCCCCCTCTACTATCGGTCGCCGGACCAACTCCCAGTTTGCTAAATGCATTTTATTTTCGTTTCCTTTTCCACCTTGCCAAAGAAAATCCCTTAATATTTTTGCAATCTGGTCCATAATGTTTCTGGGAGCTAATAAGAATGTCGATTGATAAATTGGGAGCGCGGCTAGCTGTGACTTAATTAAAATGACTTTTCCCCCGTTGGTTAACCAGTAGCCGCCCAAAGATGCAATCTTTGTTTTGATTTTGCAAATGATGTCCGACCAAAGCGACCTTCTGTTAGCTCCATTTGTTATAGGGAGGCCGAGATATTTTATCCGATCCCAGCTGACATGTCCTCTGAATCCCAGGATTTTCATGATATTATTGAGCTCTTGTTGTCCTGTGTTCCAACTGTAGATTTCACTCTTTCTCTCATTGATAAGGGCGCCAGTGACTCTGCAGTAGCTTTTTAGAACATAATCAAAGACTTTAGCTATTCTGGTGGATGCACCTCCAAGGAGCAGTGAGTCATCTGCAAAGAGTGAGTGATTCAGAGGGACGACTTCTGTGGAGGATTTTAGACCAGGAAGAGAGCCAGCTATTCTTTCAGCAGAGAGTTTTTTGCAGTGTATACCATTAAGATGTACAGGAAGGGAGAGAGGGGGCAACCCTGCCTAATGCCTCTCCGAGCTTGAAAAAAATTAGAGGGTCGGCCATTGACAAGGGGGGAAATCCAAGGGTTATCGATGCATGCATTTATAAGATGAACAAAAAGTGGCGAGAAGCCAAAGGAAAGGAAGACCTTGATGAGGAAAGATCGATTGACTCTATCAAAGGCGTTTGCCATATCTAATTTAATCAACATACCTTTCTCTTTTCACTTTTTGCTAGAGTGGAGTGTCTCCTGGACTTGAATGACATTGTCGAGTATGTTTCTTCCTTCCACGAAGCCTCTTTGGGGGCTGGAGATCAGCCTCTTGAGCATAGGCTTGATCCTGCTTGCTAACAATTTGGCCAGAATTTTATAGGATGCATTGCAAAGAGAAATGGGTCTGAATATGGCGAATGTATCTGGATTGGATTCCTTGGGAATTAGTGCAAGGTAAGTGGAGTTGATTTCTCCACCGATCTTAGATTTTCTCATAAACCCCTTTATCATTTTTTGAAGGTCTCTTTTAATAATATTCCAGCAGACTTTATAGGAATGTATCGTGAATCCGTCTGGGCCCGGAGCCTTGTATGAGCCCATGGACCAGATGACTTTGATGATTTCCTCCTCTGTTACCTCACTGGTGAGGGCAGCGTTGTCTTCAGGTTCGACTAGGTGAGGAATATTGGCGAGAAATTCTGCAATTTCTCCTTCGGTGGCCTGGGTTCCCTCGCTAAACAGGTTTCTGAAGTGGCTATCTGCTGCAGCTTTGATTTGGGTGAAGCCTTTGCTGACCTGGCCCTCTGTTGTCTTTATTTCTGAGATGTGGTTCCTTGACAGCCGGGCTCTATATTGTCTGTGGAAGAAGGAGGTGTTCCGATCCCCTGCCTTTAACCACAAACTCCTGGACTTGATTCTCCAATATTCTTCTTCTTTCCGAAAGGATCGGTATGTTGAGGATTGAGATTTTATTTCTTGTTCCAAAAGTTCCACTTTAATCTCTTTGCTTTCCATTTCTATTTGCAAGTTCTCTAGATTGTACACTGTTTCTTTCCTAGTGTTGATTGGAGTAGGGAGTGGGTTCTTTATCCACTCCTTCAGAGCTTGTTTTGTGGCCTTCGGTTTTTGTTCCCACACGAAGCTTGAGGATCCTGAGAATGATTTGGCCCAGGCTTCTTTTACAGTTTTGTAAAATCCTTCTCTCTCTATCCATAAGGGGTTGAAGAGGAAAGGTAGGGGCTCGAGATCTTCTTCTTCCTCAAGGAGCAGCTGGATCGGCTTGTGGTAAGAAGTCAGCTTGGGTAAAATTTTTGTTTTGATTATCTTTTTGTCCATAATGAGGGAGCCTTGAACCAGAAATCGATCCAACCAAGCAGAAATATGCTCTGTCCCAGTTCTATTATTGGACCAAGTGTAGAGGCCGCGAATGGGACTAAAGTCTAAAAGATCCCACTGTTGCTGAAGTTCTTCCACAAAGGTCAGCATCGGGTCTCTACTGATGGAGCCGCCTCTTTTCTCTTTTGATTTAAGAACTATATTCAGATCACCTGCTAGGATTATGTTGCTTGGGTTGTGCTGATCTAAAAATACTGAGAGAGAGGTCCAGCATTCTCGTTTTTCGGAGTAAGTGACAGGAACATAAAGATTAAATAAGGAGATAGTCATCTTACTTGCATAATGTGTCAGTTCCGTGAAGATCCAGTGTTGGGTTTCATGAGATTTGTTAAGCAAAAATGCATCTTCTATCCAGAGAGTTGCCAGCCCTCCGGAAGAGCCCCTTGAACTTACTGCTTTTCCAGCACTCTTCTTCCACTTTGATTTGCTGATGTCTAGTAGCATTCGGTATTCTATCTTAGTCTCTTGGAGCATGAGGATATCTGTAGGTTCTATTTTCTGTAGGTCCATGACTGCTTCAGCTTTGGAGGCGTTCCCTTGTCCTCTGTAATTCCAAGAGGTGAGCTTCATGATTTACTTAAGAGGATGGGGAAGGGCCTCCCTTTGAAGGCCTTGATGTGGTGTTTCTGTCGATGGACATTTCTATGGTGGATTGACTTCCTTGTACTTTGAGTCTCTCTGCTTCCTCTTCCCTTAATTCTTTGCGGGATTTCCTGCCTGCTCTTTTGGAGGGGCGCTCAAAGGTTTCATCCTCTAAAGAACCAACGCTTTCCACTTGTTTTTTCCTTGTTATTTCAGCATAAGAGGGATTGGGAGGGTTGCCTTGTGAGGCCTCTACCTGTATAGCTGCTCCCCCTTCTTTGTTGAGTGGAGGGGCTTATGTTTGCACCGGGTTTTCCTTAGTCGCTCCTGCAGGGTTGTTCTGAGTGTTTTCTATTTCCTTTGGTGTTGCGTCCTTTTCTTGATTGTTCTTGGAGCTTCCTGGAGCTCCTGCGGTATGTCTTTTTCCATTTCCCTTTTTTTGGTGGGCGTTCTTTTGAGCTATTGTCCATTGATCCTCGTTTGTATTGTCTGCTTGCTCCTCTGCTTTTTTCTTGCAGTGCTTGGCGAAGTGGCCATGACCATGGAAGTATTTGCATTTGAAAGGGAGCTGCTCGTAATCCAGTTCCTGGATGTGATTCCACCCAGCAACGGTGAGCTTGATTGCTTCAGGCAAACCCTCTTCTAGGTCGACTTCGACGCAGATTCGAGTGCATGAGAACTGATCTTTCCTTGCTGCTTGATCTATGTATTTCCCGAGCGTGTTGCCAATGATCTGGAAGGTTTTTTGGTTCCAGCAGTGAAGAGGCAGATGAGGGAGGCGCACCCACACCGGAACAACAGAAGGAACATCCTGAGTGGGATCAAAGTTGGGAGACCATTTGTTTAAGTACAGTCCTTGTGGTCCCATGAAATAAGGGCCGTTTCTGAAGATTAGGCTTCTGTCATCTGGGTTTTCGAAGACGAATATGAAGAACCCCTTGCCCACAAAATAACTCTTGACCCCCTCTTTAATCAAGGGTGACCAGTTTCTTTGTGTCCAGTCCTCTACCGACTTTGGGGACGGCCAGAGGCCCGTGAACTGGCCTATTAACCCTCTCTCAGCGAGATTCAAAGAAGCTTTGGATGTCTCTTCTTCAGGAAGAGCTACCGTGGGGATCGAATCTAATTTCTTGATATACATATATATAAATACATGTATTCACTCTGTTCATTCATTGATATACATACTCATTTATGTTTAAAGTTTTTGAAACATAGATATATACCTATATACGCTTTGTTCGTTCATTGATATACATACTCGAATTTGTTTAAAGCTTGGAAGTGTATGTACGCATATAATACTTCTATTCGTTTACTGTTAGGTGTTCGACTCTATATTTTTTTTTTATGAATAAAAATGACCTCCAGAAAATGAATCTACAATTAAAACCTATGGTCTATTTACTGAATTTTCGAATAGCCATTGTCTAGGTTATTGCATGCATATCATCATTAAGGATCCCATTAAAACAAAAACCATTTCATCCCATAGAGGTAGAATACTGAATTATTTAGGTATAGGAAAGGACTTACAACAACTATACAACCATTAAAACGAATACCAGAACTCTTTTTTGTATAACTATAACATGAACAGTATATCAACAAACAATTCATTCAGACAGATGGATTTTAGAGTAACATATCTAAACTATCGTGCAGTGAAAACAAAGGGAACAACCACATTCCTCCCAGCCATAGAACCGACCAGCCACAATTTCTTGCCTGATTCACCCACTAGCCTAACCATGAGTCCATAAGGGTGAACATGGAAATCCCTCTGCAACACAGTCCTTTAATTCAGTCTGTTTTCTCCTTGCCTCACACCCTTCTAGTGTTCATAACAGCAAGTGGAAAAATTAAAAAAACTAGACTCTTTCCCCAGCATACTTAGCAGTGTCCTACCTCCTCACATATGCTTATCTGTAATTTGCTTAGGTCTTTTCCCTTCCTTGGGATTTTTGCAGCTTCCTAAATCCCTAATTTTCATGGGCTGCCAATGGCCAAATCATTAGTTTTCCACTTGTAAAAATCATCCCAGGGGTAGTTCCAACATGTTCCCCACTCATGGAGTCATGGTCAACTACTTTTAACATGGCTGTTCCATTTGTCTTCCTGCAATTAATATAAAATATTATGTTTTTCGTACAAGTGTCATAGTCCAATATCTAGTTGGGACAAATCAGATCTTTTCCCAAAAGTCAAAATCATTTATTACAATTACAAAATTCGAAATTCGAAATTTCCATAAATGGCAAAAATTTTCCAATTTCGAATTTACTAAAAACGGAAATAAATTTCCAACAATTTAAATTCTAAAAATATTTTTATTTTCTTTATTTTTTGGGGGGATGTCACAGACGCCCCACGCACTCCATGCAAATCCTTCTCACCGACCCTCGAGACTTCACTAGTACCTCCCAGCCAATGTTAGGGTTACTCTTCTTGCCCCTTAGCCCCCTGAGCCATATAGGGGCCACACACATTATCCAAAGGTTTCGTCTAGCTCCCATCTTGCCTCGCAAGGCCGAGATACCACTCCTCTCCGAGCTGGGTATCCCAACTCCCACAAGTAAATTATTCAAGTAGATATTTCTGCAGCATAACATTACGCAAACATAAGATCCCCTTCATCCTTCTCATTCCTTCATTATATAAAGTTTCGAACTTCCTTTCTTTCCTAAAATCTTATTTAATTAAAGTTTTAAAATAAATTCCTAAAAATTCTTCTCCGTACAGGTGTCACCCATCCCTTACATTCCTCCATTAATTAATTTCTTTAATTAATTAATTATCTTATTTCCCTCACCCACCTAGAGTTACTCCTAGAATCACTCCTAGGTGTCCCCAAATTCCCTTACTTTAAAGACTTTCCCTATTATTAAATTGCTAATTCAGTTTAAATTAGAAAGTTCTTAAATGGTAGATGTTTTTTTCTAAGTTTGACTTACCGCCTCTTTCCCTCATGTTTCTCCTTTTTCCCTTTTTATGTTTACCTCTTTTCCTAGTTTCCTAAATTTTTAGATTTTCCCTCTTTCCCCTTTTTAATTAGAACTCAAAAAGATAGGTGTGGAATTTAACCCTTTTTCCCTTTTCTCATTTAATTAATATTTTAAAATTATCAAAATAATAAAACCATTAATTCCCCTTTTTCTTTTAAATTTTATTCCCACAAATTTATTATTATTTTATTTTTATGAATAAATTAAATTTCTTATTCCCTTCGTGTTACAAGATTTAAATAAGGTCATAATTATTATTTATGTTGTTTTTATTTTTATTACTATTGTTGTTATATATATTTTTTATATAGAGAGATAAAATTTTATCCTAGTATAGTTTAGACTTAAACCTTAAATTTTCGTAGAGGGCGACCTTTAATTAGGGAAATTGTTTTAAAAATTTCTTAACATGATATTCATGCTAAGGCCATCTAAGTTCATTCCTCTATCATCAACAACACGATGTGCCCTTCAGGACACACTAGGTGCTCCAAGGGTGCCACTCGCCTCATCTGTTCCCTTGCGTGACATGCCCTTCAGGACGCACTACGTGCTCCAAGGGTTCCACTCACCTCTTGGCTGATTTGGTAGACATCAATAACCCCTGTAGTCAACACTCCACCATGTGAACTTGTGGGAGACTAAGGGATTCTAAGGAATAAGGCCCCCACCCTTTTGCGTGCCCCTTAGAATCATTGTGAGTGACTGTCGCAGTCTTCCCTCACGACATCGTGGGTCCTCTCGAACTAGGTAATCGTTAACGTACATTTGAAGCCACGACGAGAGTGCTAGTAGGTTGTGGCAGGGTTGTTGTCCACACCTCTCCCTCAACATCTCTGGTAGTCATGCGTGACCCCTTTACTCCATATGTGAATCTGGTCGGCAAGCTATTGTTAGCATGCATCATCAACAAATCATGTCAAAACATATCCATATCGTATCATCCAGTCAGATGGACTAATATCACGGTAAAACAATCAAAACCCAATGACACACTCCCTGACTCGATCCAGAGTCTGAGGGGTTCCGTCGATGCCTCTGCATCCTCGAGGTCTAAAACACTGCACACTCAGTAAACCGAGTCAAAATCACCTGTCTATGTCAATGCAGTAAAACAACATGTCATCAACCCATAACGCCTCATAATCAAAATCAAAAGTTTTAATAGCATAATAATTCAGATCACTTGTGAGCAAGTGTCCTCAAAGAATGAGTTCTCTCAGTGTACCAGAGCAGGATGTTACATCGGGCCCCAGCCTCCCCTCCTCCCACATGGTTCTGTGATGGTACTTCCCCTCTTGTGCCTGGCGGGTTCATTCATTCCCTGGATCGCTTTCTCTGCAAGGATCTTGTACTTTCTAATGACTTCTCTTGTAGCCATGGTGTCATGGGTTGTTATTACCTCTACGGATAATCTACCAAGCTCGTGGGTAGTTCATATCCACCATCCTTTCAAGGGTACAATGGTTAAATCCTCCACTTAGTTATGGATAAGGCTTCTTCTTTCTCCAACAAATTACCTGCATTTCTATACATAGCTTCATTCCACCGTTTTCTCATGACCACCTTCCACCATGTGGCATTGGTCTAGTGCTCCATGCTACTGTCCATCCTGCACTTCAATGGAGCTTTGTGATAAAATCAGGAATTTATGAAATGTCATCAGAAATTCTGGGGAAAGAATAGACTCATGTCTCAAGGAACTTGAAGTGGAGAATTGGGAACTCTAGAACCACACTACTTCTCTACAGAACTAGATGTAAGCACAAGAGCATAGAAACAACCAAGAATTGGAAAGTACTCTTCATAGGGTTAATCGAAATACGAGGAAAATTGGTATTCTTAGCCAACAAGTGGGGAACCCCCTTGGCCATTCTCTGCATCTGGTGAATTCAAATGAATTCATAAATTCAAGGCTCCCTTCAACTTTTCACTCTGAAGTAGACAATGAACCAAATCCAACTCCTCCTAACCTAGCGCAGACTCGAGCATGACCAAATTCAAGAGATGGACTTCTAATGCCAGAAGCTAATCCATCAGGATTCTAAGAAGATGTAGAAGCATCTCTCAATTTCTAGCCAAGTTCCCTTAGATGGCCTCTAATTTTTTGTATATTTTATCATCTTTTGTAGCCATTTTCACATGGGAACTTAGCAGTTATTTTTGTACCAACTTTAAGTTCTCTGTTAGGATACAACACTGATACAACACTCTTACCAATTGGACTCAGTTCACATAATCAATTTTCCTACCTATATGTAATATTATGTAGCACAACTCTTTTTTTTTAATACAAAACACCAACCATTTATGTTAAAATAAAAACAATTTCTTTTTAGAAAAATAATGCTAAATAATAATAATAATCTATTTTTAAGGTCACGGCCAAGCCATACACCAAATTGGTGTATGAGACCCCCTTGTTTTGTGGGACAAGGGACCCCCCTCCGCCCAACGATTTGACTGATAAAGTTTACAGAGGTATACATACCCTAGCCCCCTCTGGATTTGAACTTTTGATCTCTTAGGAAGAAGCACATGCTCTTAACCATTTCATACAAACGTTTTAAAGGGAAAAAAAAAAAATAAATAAATAAAAAATCAATATAATTTAAAGATAACTAATAAATAATTTTAATAATAATTTAGTTATAATTTTAGAAATTATAAATATAATTTATAATTTATAATAAATATAATTATTTAAATTAAAAAAATCATAAATTATAATTTTAAAAGTTATGTGTGATATCATTAATACATGGATAAGTTGATCCAATACCAAGATTATATAACAAATATATGTTAGTGGTTCTAAAATCACAAATTTATAATATAAGTCAATTATATACACAATTTACTACCAAATTTATAATTTAGTACAAGTTTATATAGTAAATTCAAACAAAAATTTATATAATAAATAATAGTCATTATTTAATTATAGTTTTATTGATTTTAAATTAAATTTTACTTCTATAAAAAACCATATAGTTTTAATTATTATTTAATTATAATTTTTTTAATTTTAAATTAAAATTTAAAACATAAAATAAATATAATTGTTTAAATTAAACAAAATCGTAGCTATAATTTCAAAACTCATTATAAATTAAATGCGCGTATAATTTTTGATATTGCTTATCATTGTCCATGCACAAGCTCATCCGATACCGAGATTATATAACAAATATTTCTTGCTAAACTTACAAATTATAGTTAAACTTTATGTACATGTTAATTTACTACTAAGTTTATCTCATAAATTCTAATATTTGGGTTAGTTGTGTCAAAATCACATCTAATATCATAAACAATATATTTTAAATAAAGTCATGAATTTGACTTTTAAAACTAAATTTGGATCAATCGCATATGTTTAATACAATATGTTTAATAAAGAAAATTATTTATTTTTTAAATTAAAGAAATAAAGAGATATGTATGTATGTGATTTATATATAATTATAATTAATGTATGTAAGATATTTATATTTAAATGCGTGAGTAATATATATATATATATATATATATATATATATATATATATATATATATATATAATGATGATGATGATTAAGGCTTATTAAGATTTAATTGGTTTATTGGATCTTAAGAGGGTAAGTGATTATTTGTGATTCTTTAGAATTTTGTTTATGTGCTAGAAAAGCATTAAGATAAGCTTTCCAAGATCGCCATACTTTTGTTGAGTTAAGAGGTTAGGAAGGTTGATAGTGTGATCAATATTTTGAAAATGAGATCTAATATGGGTATA
>ML783802.1:201644-219122 GCA_009831015.1 Picea engelmannii
AAATATATTTTTATACAATTTATTCAAGTCCCACTTTTTTTAATTTAAAAATTTAATTATCTTTCAAGTGAAAATATATAATTATTATCCTTTCATTTTTCTTAAATTATTATATTTGATAGAGATATTATTTAGATAAGAAAAAAATTTAGAAACAAATATGATATTGATTTTATATTTTTATTTTATAAATGAGTAATTATTTTTGGTTTGATAGTGAGTCATCAAGTTTTAAACAGGTTTCTAATTAATATTAATATATTATATATCTATTTTTTCATAGTATTTATTTTACAAAATTGAATTTTAATTAATTTTATTTTTATAATTAATTTAAATATATTTTTTTATTATTTTTTTATTTAAAAAATTGTAAAAATATATAGTTCAAATTCATCATTAAAGATTTAAACACATTTTTTCTATTATCTAAATATATTTTTATTTTGTGTATGAGACCCCTTTGTGTCTTTTTTATCCAAGGATTTGATTGGTAAAGTCTACTAAGGTATACATACCCTATCCCCTCTGGATTTGAACCTGTGACAAGGGATCCCCTTCCATCGAGCAATTTGACTGGTAAAATTTACGAAGGTATACATACCCCACCTCCCTCGGGATTTGAACTAGTAACCTCTTAAATATAATTAACAATTTTATTAATTAAATATTGAATTGAAATTTTATGAAAAAGTAAATTTTTACATATTTAAAAAAAATAACTTTTTAATATTTTGAAAAGTTAAAAATAATAATTTTGATTTCAATGTCTTTATGAAAATTTTACGTTTCTTAATGGAAAATGATTTCTTAAAAATGTTGTAAAAAATTATCTTAAAAATTAAATATAATAATTTTTTAAAATATTTATTAACATTTTATTTATTTTCAATAAAAAAATGATTTAATTAAAAATAGATAAATTTTTTATTTAAAATTAAGAATAAAATCATATTTAAACTTTTTTTTTTTAATATAAGGATTTTTAAATATAATAATTTTTTGAAATATCTATTAACATTTTATTTATTTTTAATAGAAAAATGATTTAATTAAAAATAAATAAAATATTTATTTAAAAGTTAAAAATAAAATCATGTTTAAACTCTTTTTTTTTTTAAATATAAGGATTTTTAAATATAATAATTTTTTGAAATATTTTTTAACATTTTATTTATATTCAATAGAAAAATGATTTAATTAAAAATAGACAAAATATTTATTTAAAAGTTAAGAATAAAATCATATTTAAACTTTTTTTTTTTAAATAAAAGTAAATCCTTATATTAATGACATCTGTAAAATGTACAATGATAATTAAGAGTCATTTGTTCCACCACAAATGGGAAACCAAAATAGGTGGCTCTTAGATGTTCTGTGATTGACACATCATTATGTATGATATCACTGTTTGAACCAAAATGATTACACAAAATTATGCAACCTGTCTGTGTGAACACTTAAGTTTGTAGAGTAATTGAAAGGTCTCCAGGGCTAACTATTGACAAAGCTACTTCTAAAACTACATAAACAGTATATGAAAAAATGCATGATATTCTATCCTCGTGCTGTGGTAAACTAAACCATTAATCCCGCAACTGTAACTCACAAAGAGACACAACTTGGTTGTCCAGGAATTGTGTAGACCGGGGTGAATTGTTGGTCGCATGAAGGGCATATGGTGCGTGTAGGAGCATCCGCTAATGCATCGAACAAGATGTCCATCCTTTAGCCAAGGATTCACGATCGTCCTGCTTCTGCCTCATTTCAAAGAGGAGTTGAAGGTGCTCCTTCATGAGGTGGTTAGCGAATTGTTGAGGCTGCTCCTCCTCCTCTTCCTTGCATGCTACCTTTGTGGTGATCGCATTGGCTTCTGTTACGTTTTCCCCCACTTTCCATCTTGGCAGGATTTCCTCCTCCCCATACAGCTTCCATCGTCGTAGTGGGGTCATCTGGTTTGGAAATTAGGGGGGGAAACAAATTGGTGGCTAGAGGAAGGTTCACGCACGAAGGTGGTGCCTCCTCTTTAACCCAGCTCAGGCCATGGAACAGAAGAGGGGTGGATGGAGGGATGTGTGCATGAGAGGAGGATGCTTCCTCATTTATTGAGACAATACCAAGGAGCTGAGGAGGAGCGGACTGAGGAGTCTCATATGACCTCTGGTTGGTGTGTCTAGGGCTCGCAAAATTTGAAATAAGAGCCAGTTGGGAGGGGGAGAGCCTTCTGTGATGGGAGAGGGTGTTGTAATTATGAGCACCCCTCTTAGATTTCCCTCGTTCCATGGGCATGATGTCGAGTGTATGCAGGTGAAGGGCTACGGGAATGGAGGTTGAGAGAGGGTGATGAGAGGAGCGGGAGAAGGCAGAGGTGCTGAGAAGGATCTTATGGGGAGTGAGTGTGTAAGGCGAGTGCAGGGTATCAAAGATAGGGAGGATGACACTCGTGCTCAGGAGAAAAACATAGAGAGCATCAATGTTGGAAATCTTGGGAGAGATGAAGAGAGGGAAATAAAGAATGCGCCAAGGCGAATGAAGAATGAAAGAGTACACAAGGGTGGGAGCCCATTTACCGCCCTTATAACAATTGAAGTCTCAATTGACAACCCTTATCTCCATTGAAGCCAAGTTGACAGCTAGCTTGGTCCTAGTATGCCTGGCCTGGCTAGCTCGTGTAGTCATTAACCCAGCTAGTCTAGCTAGGTGCACTAGCATTACTCTCTTCATGGTGTGATCCATGGGGGGGTTAATATCCGTGGGTTGGTGATCGGGGTTAATAACTCCCTTAGCTTCCCAGTCAAGTGTCCTCAAACTTTCTCTAGGTGGCACCCCATCTGGGGGAAAACATATTTAAAACATTGAAAATAACCATTATTATGTTTTAAAATATAATTGTTAATAATAAGATAATTATTATTGTCTAAATGTTAATGATAAATATAACATTATTTCCTTTCAATTTAAAATTAACAAACATTGCCCTAGATGGGGTGCCACGCGGAGCGGGGTGGGCACATGCAGTAGCACCAGGAGGGGCCATTAATGGTGGCCAACCTCCCTCATATCCCTGCTAGTTATGAGAGGCATTAATTCAGTCGGCCTCCATATTTTGATGAGGCCTCTCACTCGTGCGAGCAGACCGGCCAGCCAGAGCATTAAGCCCACAGAATTAATGTCTACAGCCACCATTTTCACCCTTATCATCCTTCTCGATGGCTTTGGGATGCATTGGAATATTACAGAGCTGAGTGAGAACAGTAGTGCAGGGGAAGTTCTAGATCTCATCCTTGTTCTCACCATGCCACGAGCAAGAGGAAGGCCCCGCAGAGGCGCAGGGTGGTACGCGGTCGATGCATGGCAGAAAAGGCATAAGAAGTTCGAGTGAGCTCTGGTTCTAGCCAATCGAAAGAGACCTAGAAAGTCCAAAGAAGCACACTCGCCCACCAAAACGTATGTTGAGGAAATTCCTTTGGCGGAACTCCCCCACGATTTTTATGAAAGTTGTATGTTCATGGTTCCGGACAATTGGAACCCCCTTGCATGTTTTGGAGCACACGCACTGCCTCCCCACCTGCGAGAAGCAAATGGTCCCAGTGACGCTTCCATTGAGGAATTCACCACCTATCTGGTAGGGGAAGAGCTGATAGAAGGCAACAAGGAATTGAAGCCATAGCGAACATAGCAAGCACACCAGGAGGAGGACGCTCAACAAAAGTCACCACCCCCACCACCATTTCTTCACCTGGAGCAGATGAACCTGATTTTCGAGGTCCGCAGCATGGTGGACGACCAAATCTTCAGAGATGTCTGCATTTACCAATGCCTGAACATGTTGTACGCTGCCTACTCCAGCGCCACCCCACGGCGACAATGCCCCACCTACACTCAGCTCTATGCCATTCTTGTTATATGCGGCAAGGAGAGGGACAACCATGCGGACACCGGTCAATAGGTTCTCCTGTTCAATATTGCTCAAAACTCTTTCTCTTTTTTTATGTTTATCAGAGTTGTAGCTCTTCTAGCTCATAGCCATGGTAGTGATAGCATAGGCATTATCTAACTACTGTTGAAACTAGCCATGCACCCTGGTTTCCTCCAGGTAGGGTGGAAAAACAATGTTTTGAATTCGCATGCTAATTTGGACTAGCCAGTTGTCTCGGTTTCCTTCGTAGGCGGGACAACTCACACCTCCATGTCATGGTGTAATTTTGAAGTATTAATATAATAGGATCTGTTCTTACTTAAAAAAAAACATTAACAAACATTGAATTTTAAAACTCTTAAATTGAGAGGTTTATTTTTAAGTAATATATTGTGACAATCTAAATCTAGTTTGCATAAGCAGAGTAATTGTTACCTTTGATATTATTACACAAATCCAGAGCAAACTTTAAAAGTGAAATCTTTGAGAGTTCCCTTATTCCATAAACAAAGGATTTTCCTACACTAATGTGGTGTTTGGCGTGGTTGTGAACTTTAAATTAGATTTATTATTATTATTATTATTATTATGAATATTCAATGATATTTAATTATAATTTTTATTATGTTTTTTTAATTAAAAAAACTCTTCTTCATGCACTTGAACAGACACACAATTGTATATAAATTTAAAGGTGAGCTTAATTGGTTCTTATCAATTGTTATTCTGCCTTTGATTATTTGATTAGTTCTTCCAATGACCATAGAATAAAGAACATTCAAAGTGTCCATTTTTTTCAATGATTATTTCCGTGAATCCAATAAAAAAATATTGATTGAAATTCTCAAACTATGATTTCAACAATTCCAATCTACAATCTTACACTAATTTGGGTGCTCTAAATTTACCAATTCTAAACTACAATCTTACATTAATTTGGGGGCTCTAAATTTACTAAGATGATCAAATTTTATATTTGAACAATTGAAGTTTTCATTTAAGTAATTATTCATTTGATATGGGGTCGTCCTAGTTTTGGATGAAGTTTTCATTTAAGTAATTATTCATTTGATATGGGGTCGTCCTAGTTTTGGATAGTAGACGCCCTCTTAAAAAAATTGGCTATTTGGTTAGTTCTATCATAAATTACATAATTAGAATTCCTTGGACCAGGCCCAATAGTTTACACTAACAAATTGATTAAGATGCCAACTACCAATGTGGAAAATCATCTCTTTAATTTCTTTCAAGAGTTTCCTCCAAACAAATATTAATAAATAATAATATAAATTTATTTCAAAATTGTTGATAATACATAATATGTAAGAAAATTCAACTTAAATATTTATATATGTTCAATATTCACATATTATGTAAATATATTCAACTTAAATATTTATAAGGTATACACATGAAGTAATTTAATATATAAATGTAGGAATGGTTAAGTAATTATTAAAGATGAATTATGACTATTATCATCCATTCACACTAACTTTGATTTAACAAATCATTAAGAATAATGAGAAGAAATTAATTACTTTACTTGAATATTTTGTTTTTATGACATAGTTTATTGGATAGAATTTTTCCTAAATCTTTTAGTTATTTAATAGATTATAAAGTTAATCTTCAATTGTTTTTTTCTTTAATCCTTAAAAAAATCTAGTTGAAATTCTCAATTAGATGTAAAACTATGATTTCAACAATTCCAAACTATAATCTTCCACTAATTCTACCAATCTGATCAAAATTTCTCTTTGAACAATGGAAATTGTCATTTGAGTAATTATTCATTTGATATGGGGTCATCTAAGTTTTAAATAGTGAACACTCTCCTAAAAGTTTTGGCTATTTGGTTAGTTCCTTCATACAACACTATTAGAATTCCTTGAACTAAATAGTTTACACCAACAAATTGATTAGAGATGCCAACCACCAATGTGTTGTGGTGAAGCATCTCTTCAATTTCTTTTAAAAGTTTTTTTAAAAAAATATTAATAAATAATAATATAAATCTATAATAATATAATAATATATGTTGCTACTAGTGCTACTGCTGCTTATGGTGCTGGACCTGGAACTGCTTAACCTGGGTATAGAACTGCTAGTGCTGGTGCCGGTTCAAGGCAAGCAACTGGGAAAACTATAGGATCTTCAATTTGCTATCTCCTTTGCTCCCATGCATGCACCTGTACAAACCTTATTAGTTACTCGATCTGAGCCACCCGCCCAGAACTTAGATATCGCTCAAGGCTGCTGCCAGAGCCCGTTACGCCCGAGAAATAATTCATTTGATATGTGGTCATCTAAGTTTTAGATAGTGAACACTCTCCTAAAATTTTTGGCTATTTGGTTAGTTCCTTCATGAAACAATATTAGAATTCCTTGAACTAAATAGTTTACACCAACAAATTGATTAGAAATGCCAACCACAAATGTGTTGTGGTGAAACATCTCTTCAATTTCTTTTAAAAGTTTTTTTGAAAAAATATTAATAAATAATAATATAAATTTATTTTAGAATGGTTGATAATACATAGTATGTAAATAGATTGAACTTAAATATTTGTATATATCCAATATTCACATATTATGTAAATAGATTAAGCTTAAATATTTATATATATCAAATATTCACTAGGAAGATAAGGTATACACTAGAAGGAATTTCATATATAAATGTAAGATCGATTATGTAATCATTAAAGATGAATAATGACACTAATTTTGATTTAGTGAATTGAATTAAGAAAAATGAAAAGGAATTAATTAGTTTACTTTAATATTTGGTTTTTATGATATAATATATTGGATACAATCTTTCCTAAATGTTCATGATTTTAGTGAGTTAATAGAATATGAAGATAATTAGAAATAAAAATATTTAAAATGAGATTTAAAGTGGTGACAAATTATTTCATGCCACCACATTTTATTGTTCACTTAACACCTTATTTAACTATGCATATAATGGGTTTTGGTTCTTATTTTAACATTGTTGACTTTGCTCTTTAAGGAAACCATGAATTCATCTTCTATTTTCTAATGGTTTAGCCAATAATATTATCTTTATGCCACCTAGTCCTAAGTTTCAAATACCTCTTTTCTTTCATGTTAGGTGACATATGCTTGTAGATTATGTACCTAATTATATCTATACTCTAGATGAGTAAAATACTATCTTTTAAAAGGAGGATCAAAAAATTAAAAAAAACCACCATTTCATTTTATACTAGACATTAATACCTTGTTCAATTTATAAAACATAACATATCATTCAATAGCCTATTCATAGTTCCACATAATTAAAAATAATACTAAAAATCTTTAAATCATATTAATATAGATACTATTAAATCTTACATATGTATCAAATTTAAAGATAACACTTAGAATGTAAATGAAATCATTAAAAATATGAAATTAAAATATTAAAAGTATGAAATTAAAATATTAAAAATATGAAATTAAATATTACAAAGATTTGATAAATCCTAAATTCTTAATTCCATCCATAAAAAAAAAAATTCAAATTTTATAAAGAACCTTCAAAAACGAGAGTTAGAAAATTTGCATAGTGTCATGCTATAATAACTGAACTTCCCTAGAGGGAAACCAGTTCAGCCAGTTAGTATTAGGACCAAAGTAGCTAGAAATATTTCAATAGTTGTAAGCATAGTTCATACATAGCAAACTAAGAGCTAGAAGAAAAAAATCTATCCAAGTGGTATAGAGGTGAGACATGACATGTGGCAGAGATCATACACCTGGCTTGTGGTTTTTCCCTCTTGATGGAGAGGTGACAAAGGTTGCTCGGTCCCAGGGATCCTCTTCGACAATTGTCACCCTCCATTCCATATGTTCCTGCATGGATGCATCCTCGTCGCCACTTTCCTTTTCGTCGCCAGACTGAGTGCTTCCCATTTCCCTGGGCATATGCATGCCTGATCCTGCTGCAACATGTTGACCAAGTGATTCTTCTACAAAGGGCGTGTACTCCTCGTCCATGGATGAACCCAAGTCTCCATATCCTATGGGAAGCCCCCCACCCCCTGAGTCGCCTGCCTAAGTGTACTCTACCTGAGTGTACTTTATTGTCCCAACTGCAACTGGTGAGGAGTGGAAGGTCCCCTGGAAAGAGAAGAGGATATGGAGGAGTGTAGCAGTCTTGTCATGCAATATCTCCAGTAAAAAATGGAGGTGGTCTAGTCCCTGTCGAAGCTCGAAGACTAGACCATGGAGGATGGAAAAGATAACCTACAGTTGCGAATCTTGGACAGAGTCTGAAAAAGAATGTGGCCTCGACTGGGTTCTTGGGAAAAAGGGTGGTTCTCCCAAGGATGAGCGAGTGTAGGAATTATCTAGCAGGCCTAGTGAACTAGTTGGTGAGTTCGGTGGGACTACGGGAGGCGGCACTGAAGAAGAATCCAAGTCAGAGATGGGTCCTGGGTGAAAACCCAGTGAACTATTGGAGAGAGATAGCCATTCTAGCCAGGAAGCTAGATGGGAGGAGGGAGCACTTGGGAATTGCTCAGGCTGAGATTGCGATGAGTGTGAGGGGGATGAACTAGGGGAAGAGCCTGAGGAAAGTGAAGGCACGCGAGAGAGGACCAATGGAGGTTGAAGTGGTTATCGAGGTGAGCCTCGCCTTGGATTACCTCTTTTTCTTGGCATTCTAATGCCCTAGGCGGAGAAGGGAAGCATAGGGAAGGGCCCAGGTAGACAAGGAAGAGCTAGAGATGAAGCCAGTTGCAGGGGAACGTAACAAAGGAGGGAGGATGGAATAAGGCATGACTTCTCATTTGAATAAGGAGGAAATGTCACATGCGTAGAGTAATGGCAAGTTCATTGAGTTGAGCCATGGAGGGGATAGCTGGAGCAAGCTAAATGCACCAGGAGTAATGGTGCCTGGATCAAAGCAAGTGGGATTTAAATACATGGGGGTGGTGGTGGGGTGTGCCACACTTCAATCACATGTCCCTCTCCATGCTGTCCATTTCGCGCCACCTACGAGTGCCATGTGTCCCGCACTATCACCCCATCTGGGGGATTTTCAACAATGTTTTGAATTTAAATAACAAAATGAATATTATTAAAATTGTGACAAATGTGCATAATTTTTATGAAATTGGTGATTAAACTAATCCTAAAACACAATGGGATGATTTAATTTGTAATTTTTATTATATAAATGAAAATGAACACCAAAATCATAAGTTGATATATCTTTATTCTAATATAGAAATAATATTTAAAAAATTATTTCATATTTAAATATAATCTATATCTAAGTAATAATAAACCTCCTCATTTCCAATATAATAAGGGTTTCATGGTAGCTTAATCTTTCACACCCTATAATTATTGATGATGATGATTACTATGAAACATGAACAATATGTTAACTAGGGGCTAGTTTCATAGTCTTAAAAGAAATCAATTTGTAAAGATTTTAAATGAAAAAAAATAACACTCATGACTATAGATTGGAATTCAAAGAAGTCAACCTAGACTCACAAGGAATGGAGGAAGACCTGTTGCTCCATGACACTTACTTTAATGTGAATGTTGTATAGTTTTGGGATTATCCTATCTTTCCTTCCAATTAAGTTAAGCTAGCCAAATACAAATTGCATTTAAAAAATATTCAATTTTTCTTTTTGAAAATAAACATTTCAAATTTAATAATATATGTTTTTATATAATATTTAATATATTACATAATAAATATAATCTAAATAATATATTAGATAATAAATATAATATAAATATAATAATGCATAATAATAAATACATAGTGCAACTTTTTATATTTAGATGTGGTTCTTGGGGAAAGATGTAGTGATTGATGAAATTCATTAATTCTGTAAAAAATTTTACATACTGAAAGAGAGGAATGGAGCAATAACACTTCAATTTTATCAACCAATTAAAAATGAGAAACACAAATATTTTTATTGTATCAAAATATATATGTTTGTTTTCCTATATCAAACATTACATTACATACACAAATTTATGGTAAAAAACAAATTAATGTCACATCAAAAATAAAATCCTTGCTAAAATCCTATAGCTGAGACTAATAAAATTACAACAATAAAAAATAAAATTAAAAACTAAGAAAGTCGAGATTTTATCATAAACTCTTCTCGAGTCCCATAAAACTCCACATGGTTGCAAGTCAAGTGAAATCATTGTGCCAACGCCCCTTCTATTCTATCCTCAAATTCATTTCCATTTTAATTAAATTATTCACAATGTCATATCTTACTTAGGCTAAATAGGAAACCCTAGATGTGGGAAATCATGATCACATTATTTGTTTTTTCCTTTAACTATACAATTTTGTTAATTAATGAACTACTTCCTAGTTTTTTTTTCATTCTATTTGATATTTAAAAAAAAAATTAATCATCCTATTTAATTATTTGTTTTGACGTCATTTTAGAAACACTACTTTCATCCCCCGGATGGGGTGCCACGTCAAACACGCAAGCCAACTGGCAATGTGACAGGTAGTGCAATAAATAATGGCCACCGCCTCCCATCCTCTCACCATTAAAGCTGGGAGGGCACCCGCGCAACCATGTCTAGTTGATGAGCCCCCTTAAGAAAGCGAAGGGAATGACACTCCAGAGCATTAGGCACTCAGGTTTAATTGCTTCCATGGTCACAATGAGCCTCACCTTTATCAGTTGTTTGAATGGAAAAACGATGTATTTGCAAATCCAATTTGCAAGGTGCTGGAGTAGGGCCAATCTTTATGTTGATGCCCTAGCCTTAGCTCAGATCTTCCACATGCTCAGATCATGCAGGAAGCCTCACAGAGGCACGGCGTGGTATGCCTATGACTCTCGCAGGAAGAGGCAGAAGGCATTTGAGCAAGCGTTGGCCCTTGCATCTGCGCGGGCAACCAGGGCAACCAGGGAGCACGGGAGACACAAAACACCACCCATGGTGTATGTGAAGGATATGGATCCGGACGAATCCATACAGAACTGTCTGAAACACCTAATTTTCACCGTCTCGGACAATTGGAATCCCCCCACATCTTTTGGAAACGAGATTAATCTTTCAGATACTAGAACCTCTCACAGGCGTAAGGCAAAAGAGGAGGTAGAGTACTTCACCACTTGCTACGTTCAGGAAGAAGTGTCGAGTGGAGGAGAAGAAATGACAAACCCAACACGCGGACCACCCCCAGAGACAACAACTCAACAGTATAATCAGCCAACAAGTTGGCTTAGCAAAGTCATAGAAAACACAGAGGGAACCCATCCTCAAGGGCCAAATTCCTTCTCGATTGTTCAGGAGGATTGGGAGGACCAGCCTCCCTACCATGATACGAGTTATCTCGAGCTCCACTTTCAAACTCGCAGTATGGTGGATGACCAGATATTCAAAGCCGTTCAAATCAGCCAGCGCCTAGACATGATGTATGCAGCACACTCCAGAACATCTCCACGACTACTGTGTCCTCCCTGCGCACAAGCCTACATGATTCCAGTAGGATGGCGAAAGAAAGATGATGTTGGTGATTCGCCTGGTCAAAAAGTTACATGAATGTTTCTAATTTGCATTTTCTCATAGAAGTAGATATTAGATATGTCTGTAATGAGGTTGTTAGATACTGGACTAAATGCATTCAGGCTGTCTGTCCTAGTTTCCTTCGGGCACGACGATAGCCTGACAATTTTTTTCTTGTTTGAAGACAGATGGCAACTTCAGGCCAGCTGTCTCGGTTTCCTCTTAGTAGACGAGACAGTTGGCGGTGTTATTAGAGTTTGTAAATTTGGACTAGTGATGTAAACAAGATCCTCTCCTTTTTTACTTAAAAAAAAAAAAACATTACTTTCATTAACATTTTGAAAGCATTATATGTATTTAACTTATACATTCTTATGGTAAAAAATATTATAATTATAATTTTGCTATCTTAAAATTTTTGGAAAGCACTATAAATGTTTAATTTATACATATTTTTTATAATCAAGATATTGTAATCATAATTTTTTAAGCTCCAAATGGTTGTCCTCACATAAAATAATATTAAGTCTCTCACATAAAACTCACATAAAATAGTATTAAGTTCATAAAATAATATTAAGTTTGACTAATGGATGGTAAAATAATCCTTTATCTTACAAAAAAAAAAAAAAAAACCCTTAAGGTTATAGTGTAAGTAGACATAATATTATACATATATATTATGGGAAAACTATCATAGTCATAATTTTATTATCTTAATTTTTTTTTAATAATTTTATTATCTTAAAAAAAAAATTAGAAAGCATTATAAATATTTAATCTACAAAAATATTGTAATCATTTTTTTTTAATCATTTTTTTTTAGTTTCAAATGGTTGTCCTCTCGCATAAAATAATATTAAGTTTAACTAATTGATGGTAAAGTAATTCTTTATTTAAAAAAAAAAATTTAAGGATTAAGGTTATAGTGTAAGGAGACATAATATATTACATATTTCTTATTGTGAAAACTATTATAGTCATAATTTTTTTGAGTTTCAAGTGGTTTTCATCTCACATACAAAACAATATTACGTTTAACTAATTAATAAAATTATATTAAGTTTAAATAATTGATGGTAAAATAATTCTTAATCATACTACAAACTCAAAGTTATGGTTTAAGGAAATAATATAACCTTCATATATAAACTATAATAAAAATAATATTTTTGCATGAAATATAATTATAAATTGTTAATCTAAAACTTAAGTTATATATGCTTAAAATTTTAATAATTGTTCAGTCATAAAATATTATTAAGTTTAATTTTGATATAGTATCAATGAAATAATGTCACAATTATAATTATTTATAATTATTGTTGAACTACATTTTCACAATTATAACTATTTATAATTATTGTTGAAGTATAATTTTATTGATTTCAAATAAAATTTAAGAAATAAAATAATTTTTTCATTTAATATAATAAAATTTAATATAATGAAATGTAAATTATCAATTTCTATACACTCATATATTTTTATATTATATAAAGTATGTTTATGAGTTTGTTAGTCTATTACTTAATTGTAAATTATCAATGGCTATACATTCATACATTTTTATATTATATAAAGTCAATTTAAATATATTAAATATATTAGATAGTGAATATCAATACTCATGTTTATTTTTGTCAAAATCATAAACTTAAAAAATAAGAGTATACTTAAGAAAATTATGTGTTTGACTTCAATATATTAGTACGATATTGTTTAGATTTTAAATTAGAAATTTTAATTTATATAATCATTTATATGTAATTAAATATATGAATTAAGTTCAAATATATATTTTAAATTTATAGAATTTAAATTTGTAAAAACAATTTAACAATTTCTTCATAACCACTTAAACTAAATTTATTAGATAAAACTATATTTAGAAATTTATTTGTATTTTAAAATGACATACAATAAAATAAAGTCTAAATGTAAGTTAAGAAGAATTTGAAAGTTTATTTATATAGATATTGAAATACTTTTATTTGTGTTTAAAATCAACATACGATAAAATAAAGTCTAAATGTAAATTAAGAAAAATTTGAAAGTTTATTTATATTAATATTTAAATAAAGTCTAATTGTAAGTTAAGAAGAATTTAAAAGTTTATTTATATTAATATTGAAATACTTTTCATTATGCTTTGTTTTTTATTAAAAGTTGTTTTTTAAGACTTATATAAAAATATTATTTAAAAATTATAATATTTATTTTTAATGATTAATATTTTAAACGTTCAAATTATTTTATAAATATCTTTTAAAATTATATATAGATTTTTTTTAATATAAAATTAAAATTACATATTCTAAAAATAATATTTATTTAATTATTAAGTAAATTTAAATATTTATTTAATTATTAAGTAAATTTAAATTTATTTTATTATTAAGTAAATTTAATTTTATTTAAATTTATAAATATCTTATCTTTCAATTATCATATCATATGCAATCAATTATAAAATATATTTATACTTTAAAACTATCTCTAATAATCATAATAAATTATCTAGAAAAAAAAGTTACATGACCAAAATTCATACACTAAATAAACCAACATCACTCTAATAAATTTATACAACCAATTATAAAATATATTTATACTTTAAAATCATTCATAAAATATAAAAAATACAATTATCCAAAAAAAAGGTTAGAGCCCAAAGTTCATACATCTAATAAACCAACACCACTCTAATAAATTTATACAAAGAGTAAAATATAATGAAATTGACATCCATTTGAAACCATATATCAATAAAGATGTCCACTCATATATTTAACTAAATAAATATTCATTTCAGAAACCTCTTTAATACTTACTTGGAAACTCTCATCCACTCTAACATCATAGAGGTAAAAAGAAGGAACAATGAAATAATATACATAAAAAATAAAAAATATATGGTTAAAAAAAAATTTGGCCAATTAAACATTACATTAATAAATTTTTAATGTATAATTGGAGAGGAATAAGAACTATGAATAATTATTATAACATAGTGGTGTAAATTACAAAATTACAAGGGGCCATTTTTTAGAGTTGTAACCTTGAGCAAACTCAAAATTCTCATATTTGAGGAATGAAACAAGTATTTTCACAAAAGAACTTTCAACCCAAATTATTATAGTGGAAAATCTTATCCTATCAATGCTATTAATGAAATGAATCATCTCAAAAAAATTAAATAGAAGATGGAAAGGGGTCTTGTTGAAGTTGAAAGTGATATGGTGAAAATAAACAATAATGTCCCAACAATTAAAATAAATACTTAACCATTTGTTTTCAACAATATGGTCTTCTCATCTTAAAATTTAAGCATGTGCAGACACGAAACAATAAACAAAATTGTCATTACAAAATTTTAGAACATAACCATGTACACACAAGAGACAATAAACAAAAATACCATAACAAAATTTTAATAAAAGTCTACAACTATGGTTAATGAATTAGAGATTTTTTTATATCCTTTTATAAGCTTCACTTAAATAAAAATAAGTATTATACTATGTAAATATAAAAACACTTTCCTCAATCCTAATTTTTCTTTGTCTAATTATCTGCAGTTATTTGTAAAAATATAGTTATTTATAAAGACTACATATTATTAAAAGTACACAATATATTGAAAATCCTTTATGTTAACAAATATTATAATCTCTCAAAGAAAGAAAACTTCAATGTTAAATAGAAGTCTAATACTACTATAATAAAAAACTGGACTTTGAAATGGATCAATTGAAACCCTTCATACTCGATATGGTGATAAGTGATTATTGTAAAATGATGTATAATATCAATTCCACTAACAATTACAAGTTTTCATAAATGTATAATAGAAAAATATCTAAATGACAACTTTTCATTAATGAAAATAATCCTATTTTTTAACAAGATTTTATTTAAAAATCTATTTAAAAAAATTGATTAGTTGTTAATAGATAGATTTTCCACTTACCACCCAAATAATACTAACCATAAGTAGATATCCTACTATTTTATTTTCATTGTAAGTAAATATCTCACTTCTTTAAATGAAAATGCATAAACCTCTTAAGAAAAATAACGATCCCCTCTATAATCATTTAACAAAGGTGTCTCTATCAACAACTAAATATTACATATCAAAATAGACATTTAACAAAGTAACTCTTTCAACAATCAATTCTTACATATTAAAAAACTCTACTTTTTCAAAGGGGCAAAATCTCTCAAATCAAAAACTAAATTAATTTTAAATATACTTGGATTTATATTTTCTAAATATTAACTTTCCAACCAATCTAAATAAAGAAAATAACTTCACAATATTGTTAACAACAAACAACTTTCAAAACTATTCCATAACCATTTTAAAAGGATTAAAATAAGTATGCATTCTCTGTAATTATAACTAGCACAGTCACATAATTGTGGTTGATCAACGCTGAAAGGCTAATATGATGAAAAGAATCCTTAAAAGAATATATTAAATTTTATTATTGATTAACAAATAAACGGTTGAGCTTCATTTATTTGGTGTTAATATTTTAATTTTTGTTAATCACTTATGTGGCAATCCGTTAGCTATCAAAGTAATTTTTAAATATGATCAGGTAAATGTAAAAAAGTAAACACATAAACTGATGTCTTTATAATAGCTAGGAAGTTAATGATTGAAATATAAATTTTGTGTGACTACTAGAATATTTCAGCCATATTTAATCTTGTCCATAAAAAACTTATTAAGCACTAAATCCCTCTTAAATCTGTCCATTATCAATAGGTAATTAATAACACAAAATACAAAGATAGAATACTATGTATTTAATAATAATAATAAAACACAGAATTTCCACAAATAACAAAATATAACTAAATAAACATTCATATATACTCACAATTTACACACTTGTATGTGTGAGTATTTTCATATATACTGACAATTTACAGACTTATATGTGTGAGTATTTTCATATATACTGACAATTTACACACTTGTATGTGTGAGTATTAAAATAACATTCACATATTTGAACACAGTTTACAATTCCTTAAATTGGTGGGCCAACAAAGATGGCACATAATAAAAAAATTCATGTGCTTGGCACATACTCAAAAATTTCATGTGTATACACTTCTGAACAAAATAAGCATTAAACATACACAGTTTTGTGAAAATGGCTTTACTCTCCATGATTTAGCATGGGAACAAAGTTCTGACATACCAGAAGTAAATCATATGTACACAGTTCCTTAGCCAGATAATATAGACAGATAAGAGCGATAACAGAGAAAAGTGAAAAGAAAATTAGAACATGAACCCATATTTGTCCTTCTATAGAGAGGAAAAAGTACTTATATTTATTTATAGAGAGGAAAAAGTACTTATATTTATTTAGACAAGTTTGTTTTAAGTTTAAAAATTTAACTAAGTCTGTTTTAAATTTACACCTGGTCTTAGAGAGATTTGTTCGAGAAATGAAGATCCATTTTAACAGAAGTATGCAACTAGAAGAAAAGTAAACTATATACTACTTTATCATTGAATTTTATGGAAGGTTTCCATTCATCAATTGATCAATTCTCCAGTGTAGGACAGCGCTATCAAAATGGCGAAAATCTGAGAGCTGCAGGGTTAAAATAGAAACGTTAAAGTACTGAACAGAAAAAAATAAAAAATAAAAAATCCAGATAAGCATCGCAGCTTCAAGGTTTTCATACAGTAAGAGGTTACCTTCGACTGAATGCTATAAAAGACCCTATCATTTATAGCAGAAGACGTAGCACTCACAACTTCAATTCCGGCGTCTTCTAACATCATTAGAAGACTAGAAAAGTCAATCTGATTCTTGAAAGTATTTACAGTGACTTGAATGCCTGGACCTAATTTGCTAACCCTTATTTTCTGAAACTTATCCTGTACATTGGGGGGACGAGCCTGGGAATCTTGCAGGTTTTTATAAACACAGGAGGTGTTGGAAAATGGTTTAACAGTGCCCGATAATTTCAGCAGATCTCTTTTTTTTCCA
>ML783802.1:276575-294354 GCA_009831015.1 Picea engelmannii
AAGTGCCTTCATTGCATTTACCAATTCTTCTATTCTCAGAAAGTATTTTCCAATAGTTTCATCTTCCTTCATCTTCAGCTGTTCAAACTGTATTCTATAGGTTTGAAGCTTTGCATCCTTTACCTTCTCATTACCTTCATAACCGTTAATGAGTTTGTCCCACATTTCTTTGGCAGTTCCTAGATGCATAACTTTTACGAATTATGCTTTTGCAAGCCCACTCAAGATAGCATTCATAGCCTTAGCATTGAAGCTAAATTATAGTTTGTCATCCTTATTAGCTAGCACAACTGGCTTTACATAACCAGTCTCTACCACATCCCAGACATATGCACCTAAAGCCATTATGTAGGTTCTCATTCTAACTTTCCAGAAGGCAAAGTTTTTTCCATTGAATAGAGGGGCCTTATTGGTTGAATTTCCTTCATGGCTTGACATGTTTAAGCTCTAGGATCTACCCTTACATAAAAGGGGTCAGCTCTGATACCAATTGTTAGACAATTGAGAGGGGGGGGTGAATCAGTTGTTACTGAGCTTAAACAATTATGCTTATTTTAAAACTCTTTGCAGAAACACTGAATGGTGATCACAATAATGCAGAGAAATAAACATAGGCACATTCAGCATCAGTCACATATATGAGAAACACAGAGAAATTTTTTTCCAAGGAAACCCATACAGGGTAAAACCCTCTTTTTCTTTATATGATAAGTAATAATTACATTATTTACATTATCATACATATGAGAACCAACTCATAATGAGGCTACAACCTTTGTTTGGAAAGTTGTAACTTGCTGAGAGAACCAACTCTCTATTTTCTCTAGCACCAACTAGAAGGAAGCACCGACTCCCTGGTTTCTCTAGCACCAACTAGAAGGAAGCACCAACTCCCTGTGTTCAAGCACCCACTTGAACCTCTGAGGACTACAATCCTCCCTAGCACCTCCCAACCACCCTGAAATATAAATCTTTGAAACTGAGACTCACTACAATGATATAATGTTCAACAATGGCTTACCCGACTTATCACTGTTCTGTTGCATCTTGTTTCTCTTTCTGCCACACTGCCTTTCAGCCCATCTTACTTGCGCTGTCTATTATTCTGCGATTTATCCTCTGTGTGCCATGTCCATTCACTACACAGTTCCTCTTCTGTACTATTCAGCTGCTACACACTCCTCCTGCTTCACACCTGAATTACCTTTACAAACAACCCTCACTACAACCTCCAACAACAACAACAAACCAATCTCTTCTTTGTACCGTGTATTTATAGCTCATGTGCACCTTGTGCATGCAATGTTCGCCATACCTCTGCATGTTGACTCCGTACCATTATCCTCCACCTCTCAAGTGCTCTGTCTGATCATCATCATGATTCTTCAGCTTCTCTGGTGGTTCACCCCACGTGTCCATCATCACTGTATGTTATACTGAGATTCCTCAGTCTCTCTAGCAGTTTAAGACTCTTCGTCTTCTCTGAGACAGTCGAACTCTTGATCTTCATTGACCCTGATCGACGGTTCATGATCTTGATGAATCAACGGTCCTGATCTCATCGTGATCTCACATCTCATTGTTCCTTCGTTGCATATTTTCTTCACTCCAAGTTGCGATAGGCGAGACTCTTAGATCAAAGGTCCACATCTTTTGATGTATTGACGGTCAGGATCATTTCGTGATCTCGCATCTCACTGATCCTAAGATGGAGATTTTCGTCACTCCAAGTCGTGATAGGCGAGACTCTTAGATCAACGGTCTACATCTTTTGATCTATTGACGGTCATGATCATTTCATGATCTCGCATCTCACTGATCCTAAGATGGAGATTTTCGTCACTCCAAGTCGCGATAGGCGAGACTCTTAGATCAACGGTCCACATCTTTTGATGTATTGACGGTCACGATCATTTCGTGATCTCGCATCTCGCTGATCCTAAGATGGATATTTTCGTCACTCCATGTCGTGATAGGCGAGACTCTTAGATCAACGGTCCACATCTTTTGATGTATTGATGGTCACGATCATTTCGTGATCTCGCATCTCGCTGATCCTAAGATGGAGATTTTCGTCACTCCAAGTCATGATAGGAGAGACTCTTAGATCAACGGTCCACATCTTTTGATGTATTGATGGTCACGATCATTTCTTGATATCGCATCTCGCTTGTTCTTTTGACCTTCCAGTCAGCGAGATGACAATCTTTTGCCACGTGTCCTCTTAATCCAACGGTCCTTGATTAAATCACGATCTTGCATCCCACTGTTCCTTTGACTTTCCAGTCAGCGAGATGACAATCTTTTGCCACGTGTCCTCTTGATCCAACAGTCCTTGATTAACTCGCGATCTCACATCTCGTGGATCTGGAGATGAATCATCTCGACTCTCCAAGTCACGATTCACAAAACTTTGAGATGGAGCTGAGATCAACGGTCCACGTCTGATCTCTATTTAACGGCTTAGATTACATCGCGGTTTTGCATATCACGATTATGACCGCTTCTCCTTATTCTTTAAGGATTGTGCAGGTTCTCCTCGATCCAATGGTGGTCGGGTCCTGCGCTTGGATCTAACGACTGAGATCTGTCCTCCTCTCTAGCGCACTCTTCTTGTCAATATTCAGATCTAACGACCCTCATGCTGTCAGGAATTTTGGATGGGATCCAACGACTGTTCATCTCTGTCTTCCTTCTCCTCTGCAAACTCCTGTATCTTGAGCTTTGTTGCGCACGTTTTCCTCAACGTTGTTCCTCTTGAGCTTGCACATCCGAATCCCTAATGGATATTATCCTTCTTATCTCCACTATTGTACTTGCCATCAATGACAAGCATACGCCACTTGGTAAACATTTGCCAACATTAAATTCATCAAATACATGCACAAGACCCCTAGCATATCCTCTAACATCTCAAAGACATTACACTGATCTACTATACAAATTTGAAGAAATAGACAGAACAACCTATTGGGCTAGTATGCATAAGAAGAAGAAATTTTCCACATAAGATTATTCAAGCCATGTAACATGAAGTGATATGGTCTAACGATGTCCAGTCATAATGAAGACCAGGGGTAGGTATTGTCCCTGGGTGCATTTGTAGGAGGTGAGTCGTACCCGTCATGGATGCAGTTTTTTCCAAGCCCCTTATTGCCTTTATTCTTTATATATTTCTTTTTATTTCTTTTTTACTTCAAGGTCTGACCAGAGGACAATACCAGAGCTGACAGTGTTACCCACTAGTATTTTTGCAGAAATGATAAGACTGGCTCGTGATGAGACCCCCTTTCCCTTGGCCATGCAACCAAAGGTCATTGCCCTAGCATGGTTACCAGATAATGGAAATGTCATACTGCTAGATACATATGATCATAATGGGTCGGGTCGTGATGAGACCTCCCATCCTCTTGGTTAGGTCTTGTTTTATTATTTTTGTTCGAGTCCCTTTTGTTTCTTATCGAGAGGCCTTTTATTGCTTTCTTGGGGATCCCTAGGCGAAGGATCTCTAGGTTTTATTTCCTATGGATTTTATCTTTTACCAGCTGCTTTTATCAGCTGGGACTTTAGCCCCTTCTTCCCACAGGACATAGTGTAACCCCTCAAAGGTCATCCTAATGCCCGAACTAGGGGAATGGGATGGATGTATGGGAGATAAGATGTAAAATGATAGTATGGTGGGAGCATATGATGGCTCTTCAAATCCCCCTTGGTGGCTAACCAAAACCCATGGATACAAGATTGCTAGGGTACCCCATCAATCCCCCCAACAATGGTCAAGTGGGCTAGTGTAAGATCGAGGAAGTTGTCAGAAATGTAAGGAACCTGATGCATATATAAGAAATTTATAATGATCAAACATGACACATATCATGATACCTAAACCGATTACCTCATGGAGAAAGAGTTTTCTCTGATGCAAATCCAAGACGATAGTGACGGATGTTGCTACTGTTGACAGAACAAATTTGGCGATGAAGAAGAAAGATGGGCCCTCCAGGGCCATTTTCAGGTCAATCCTGCTCTCGGTACTCCAGGTCTAGGACCTGTGGGCCTCGAGACATGATCTCGTAGTTATCCCTAGAAATCGGGGATAACATCTACCTCCAACTCTAGGACATGTTCTCACCGTAGAGCACATGAGAACCTTATCATCTCTAGCATAAACCTGTAGACCTTCTCACACTTGAAAAGAAGCATCAACAACAAAGGTGGGGTGGTATTGCCACCCCGCAAAATATAAGATGTATACATATGAAGTAAAACAATCAAATGCATATGAGGAAACAAACATGAAATGCAGATGGTATAATACACGAAAAATGCCTACCTATTCATACTTACCTGTACAGTCATGTTACCCCACCCTGGTGGGGTTTGAGGAGGTTCCCGTTGATGGGCACTGTGCGCCTTCTTCCCTCTAGTGTAGACAGGTAATAGGAGTCATTAAATGACTTTCTCCCGACCTTAAAACGACCAAGCCAAAGATGATTGTTTTCGTTGATATTAGTAGGCTTTCCTTTATTGGGATCCCACATCCAAAACATGTCTCCCTCCTTGTACTCTTTGACTCTGAAATTGGTCGTTCCTTGAATAACCCTGGTGTATTGTGTAGAGGGAGGTGGGTGGGATTCTGATATAAAGATTTCCTGCTATAAAGATTTCCTGCTGTGAAGGATAGATCTGTACATCATCTTCCACCTTCTTTAGTATTTCCGCAGTCTCTGATTTCTTAGCTTTGAGATTGTCCATGAGTTGTTGGTATTCTTCTTTCGTGGGCCATTCAATCTGACTCCAATTTTCCTCTTTTGCAAAAGACGTATCTTTTGGAGAATATCTATGAGGAGTAGGCCCGATTTTGCTACTTGCTTTGTCATCTTTGATGGAATCACTGGACTTTTTCTCATAAGTTGTAGTTACAGGTACATTCTGGATAATACCAAATGGTCCATCTAATCCTTGGAAAATGTTGTCAAATCGTTCTTTCATAGATGGTACCTTGATGAATTCTCTCAAAGGGATGGTTACAAACATCTTGGATAATGACCCTTCAAGGTCAAAATTTAGGTTAACCTTTTCAGTATTGGATGTTTTAGGAAATATTACATCCACAGGTGGCCTTTTTGTTTGGTTAGTGAATGTTGGTCCAACTTCTTCCTTCTATACACCTAGAACTCTTGTTTTTTTAGCTTTTCTTTTGATTCCTAGTCTAGTTTGTTTATTACCGCCATCCTGGATAACCTGACTAATTCTTTCATGGCCTCTTGATGCTCTTTAGTGGTGATATTTATTTGAGGGCCTTCTATGAAGTGGTCTATGTTGTTTATTTGTTGATGGTCACCACTATTGTAGGGACACTCATGTTCTCATTGTGCCTCACTGCATTGAAAACACCAAGGATTTTCATCCACAATGACGGTGTTTGGAAATTCTATGTCTTTGAAGACGTCTTTGTTCCATTCGACGAAATTACTCACTCTTTGTATTGGATAACCATCTTCGTCCAAATCTTCAGAGATATCAGAGGAATTGTCAGAATAATCACCCCAGTCTGCGTCCTTTTCTGTCAAGGGAAAAGTGGGGCAATCTTGAAATGAATAAGGATCCACTGAAAAGGGTGTTTTTTCATCTTCCTCAGAATGACCGGTTTGTAATAATGTGGGAATCCCCTTAAAGGGCAATTGGTCATCTAAGTCCTGCTTTTCTAGAAAAGAAATTTTTAACATTTCACGAATCCTTTAAACCTTTTGCAGGATACAAGACATACTAGTGCTTGGATCGGTTTCTTTAGACTTATCGGCTTCACTTATATCTTGATCTTCCAACATTGGTGTGTCCAAGAGAAACAAGGCATCTTAAAAGTTAGGTTCTTTGTGAGTACCCATGCCCAAATCCTTGGGTGGCTCATGTTGTCCCGAGGCATTCAAAACATTGTTTGTGTTTGAGAAAGATGTGTTCCATTTCCTTTTGGGAGGCATGATTTTTACTTCAAGAATTTCCAGGAATTTAGGCTCATCTTCAGTAACATCCTCATCACTAGACTCTTTCTGGTCATTATTGTGTGAGAAATTGACTTGATGAATGTAGTCTTCGAACTCAAGGTTCTGCTCAATCCAACAAGAAAAGTCTTGTGCTTCTTCTAGAGTCGAGGGTGACCGATCTTTGAGAGTAAACTACAAAACTCCTTCTAACGAGTTCAAGTAGTGTTGGAGGACAACTTCTTCTAAGAAACTAGACCTGATCTTTTCGAGTAAAAGGTTGAACCTATCATTGAAATCCCTAATGCCCTCACTAGAGGTTTTGCAAATATTAGTGTATTAAGAGTAAAGTGAATCCATGCTTTCTTTTTCACACCAATCTTTTTGGAAGGCTTGTTCAATATATTCACGGGTTTTAATGCTTCCTTTCGGGATTTTGTTAACCCGTCTTCTAGCACTTCCAGTGAGTGAGCTCACAAAGAGCCTTAAAATGACATCGGGGTGTTCTTGTCCGGATTGGTGAAATTCAAATGCATCAAAGAAGTCGATCCAATGAGAGTTGCCATAGGATCCATCTTCCCCTAAAAAATTAGGTATCCAGGATTCGACCTTCTTGGGTAGATCACGTAACCACCCTTAGGTGTTAGGTAAGATTAAAGGACCAAAGAGTTCTTTGTGAGACCATTTGGGAGAACTTACAGGGGTGACAGGATTTGTGGAGGTCATAGTAGTAGATGAAGGTATATACTGACATCCACTACGGGTCGTCATTAGCTATTTGTGGAGTCGCGAGATGATTTGCCTGAAATCATCAAATTAAATGGAAAACACCCGAGTGGAGTTGCTAGGTAAGCTTGTAAATAAGGCTCTAAGGAAAGGCTTACCGAAAAGGTTTGTCATCTGAGGAGAATTGACTCAGTGTTCTCCGACAACGACACCAAAATGTTATCACGCAGTTTGTATCTTAGGTCACAGGCTACATGATAGTGGAAAAACTGGCGTAACTGGAACCTTCCCCACCCAATGTCACCTCGATGGGGAGGTTCTTTCTATTTAGGGAGGTTATCCCAGGGGAGATGTCCCTGACAACCTAGGGTTTCCAGAGGCAAAGAATAAAAGATCAAGAGTTAAGGTTTTCCCTCCTCGCAGGTTACCACCAGTATAAGATAATCCGGCTAATCAACCAATAAAGAAGTGAAGTCCCTGTTGAAAACACCAGCCTGGAACAAGATGAAAACAATGCAATAAAATATTTGTGAGATATAACTCAAAGGGTTAGTACTTCTTAACTATCTGATTTCATTTAATAAGCAATGTAATAGACAAGATGAAGTCAACGTTCTGCTAAATAGCCTATGTAAGAGAACCAATTCATCAATGTCAACAAAATGACCAATCCAACAGTATTTTCAATCAACAAATTTCTCAGTAAATGCTTGACGTCATCTTTTAATTGCTTGTTTTCTAGTTAGAAGGCTTGTTGCGTCAAGTATGATGTCAGCTTAGGTTAGCAGCGTTAGGGTTAGTTAGGGTTTCAAAAATTAAATTTTGAAAGATGATTTTATACACCACAAAGCTCAACATTGTAAGTCTAACCAGTGCCTTAGGGAAAATGGAGTCAAAGTAAGTGTAAAAAGTCTCGGGGTGACTTAAACTTAGAGACTAGAAGGTAGGGTTTCAAGGTGCTACAATGGCAGGGCCCTAGAATCAAAACCCTAAGGGAAGGAGGCTCACTCTGGCGTTTCTTAAGCAAGGCCTCATGCTCCTTCCTCTTTCTCTAAATACACTTGGAAAAATGGCTAGCTTGAAACTACAGATTTAAGGGAGAAGGTGTTGCAAAGGCAAGGCCCTCAAACCCTAGAAGGTGAAACCCTAGGTGTAGTCTAGCTAGGCCTAGGACGTCTCCTGTTTTCAACCTATAACCTCAATGCTAGCTCAGAAAAAGGGAGAAAAGTGTAGCAACGACTAGGCTATATCTTCCTTTATCAATGGCTAAAAAAATTTCTCAAACAAGGGGACATATAGCAATGACATACTTGTGTGCTTTCTACCTAGGGTTTCAAGATTCAACAATATAATAGAAAATGTAAGAAATTAAGCCTAGAACCATTCACTTAAGAATTTTTGCATGAAAAATTCACTTACAAGTCATGAAGAAAGCATAATCAAACCCTAGTTGTAAACCTTCCTTGAGAGAAACACCATATATGCTAAGAGAAATCCTCCAAGAAGAGTTGCACCTCACTTTAAAAGAACAAAAGCACCAAACTAGGGCGCAAAAGATAGTATCTCACAAGAGAGTGAGTTGTGTTATGTTCAAAATGAGGAAAAACGTCCTCAATATATATCAATCCATGACCTTTCAATTAAAAATAGGTCATTAAAATAGCCGACAAGGCTGACTAAAAAATTTACACTATTTTTACATTAACCTCTAGAAAAATGACATAATATGAGCAAAAGGTGGGACGTCAAGCCCTTATGAGGTAGACATTGGCCCTTTTTGGGCATATCCAACATCCATAAGCCATACGTTAGCCCTTCTAGGGATCCTCCAAGTTTCCACACATGCCAAATAACCTCATCACACAGCTACATGCTCAGGATAATGTCCTTCTCTTCTAGGTGACGTCTTGTTCATCAAGGGGCAAACGTTCCATCTGAAGTGGGTGATCCCACCTAGGTCGAGCTCAGCCAAAGGGTCGTGGGTGGAACATCCTTCTTTATTCTTGTGCAAAGGCTCATCATAACGTTTTCTTGTCTCTACCATCCTAGCAACCATCTTATGGGCTCTTCAGCCCCTTGGAGGTCCGAGCTAATCATCTCCCCATGTGTACCGGTCCACTGGTACCTGTCCGTCGGGCATGGTCCTGCACATTAAAAACTTTTCCATCCATGGTCTCATCAGTTCTCGGGATCATAGCAATGTCAATCATATTTCATCATTAAATTCATCAAATACATGCACAAGACCCCTAGCATATCCTCTAACAGCTCAAAGACATTACACTCATCTACTATAAAAATTTGAAGAAATAGATAGAACAACCTATTGGGCTAGTATCCATAAGAAGAAGAAAGTTTCCACAGAAGATTATTCAAGCCATGTAACATGAAGTGATATGGTCTAAGGATGTCCAGTCATAGTGAAGACCAGGGGTAGGTATTGTCCGTGGGTTCCTTTGTAGGAGGTGAGCCATACCCGTCATGGATGCAGTTTTTTCCAAGCCCCATATTGCCTTTATTATTTATATATTTCTTTTTATTTATTTTTTACTTCAAGGTCTGACCAGAGGACACTGCCTTGGCATGGTGACCAGAGCTGACAGTGTTACCCACTAGTATTTTCACAGAAATGATAAGACTGGCTCGTGATGAGACCCCCTTTCCCTTGGCCATGCAACCAAAGGTCATTGCCTTGGCATGGTAACCAGATAATGGCAATGTCATACCGCTAGATACCTATGATCATAATGGGCCGGCTCATGATGAGACCTCCCTTCCTCTTGGTTAGGTCTTGTTTTATTATTTTTCTTCGGGTCCCTTTTGTTTCTTATAGAGAGGCCTTTTATTGCCTTCTCGGGGATCCCTGGGCGAAGCATCTCTAATTTTTATTTCCTATGTATTTTATCTTTTACCAGCTTCTTTTATCCCCTGGGCCCTTAGCCCCTTCTTCCCACAGGACATAGTGTAACCCCTCAAAGGTCATCCTAATTCCTGGACTAGGGGAATGGGATGGATGTATGGGAGATAAGATGTAAAGTGATAGTATGGTGGGAGAAGATGATGGCTCCTCAAATACCCCTTGGTGGCTAACCAAAACCCATGGATACAAGCTTGCTAGGGAACCCCGTCAATCCCCCCAACAATGGTCAAGTGGGTTAGTGTAAGATCCAAGCAGTTGTCAGAAATGTAAGGAACTTGATGCATATATAAGAAATTTATAACGATCAAACATGACACATATCATGATACTTGAACCGATTACCTCATGGAGCAAGAGTCTTCTCTGATGCAAATCCAAGCCGATGGTGATAGATGTTGCTGCTACTGATAGGACAAATCTGGCAATGAAGAAGAAGGATGAGCCCTCCAGGGCCATGCTCAGGTCAATATTTCTCTCGGTACTCCATGTCTAGGACCTGTGGGCCTCGAGACATGATCTCCTAGTTATCCCTAGAAATCAGGGATAACATCTGGCTCCAACTCGGGGACATGTGCTCACCATAGAGCGCATGAGAACCTCAACATCTCTGGCATAAACCTATAGACCTGCACACACTTGAAAAGAAGCAACAACAACAAAGGTGGGGTGGTATTGCCAGCCCGCAAAATATAACATGTATACATATGAAGTAAAACAATAAAATGCATATGAGGAAACAAACATGAAATGCAAATGGTATAATACATGGAAAATGCCTACCTATTCATACTTACCTGTACAGTCATGTTACCCCACATTGGTGGGGTTTGAGGAGGTGCCCGCTGACGGGAACTGTGCGCCTTCTTCCCTCTAGTGTAGACAGGTAATAGGAGTCATTAACTGACTTTCTCCCGACCTTAAAAGGGCCAAGCCAAAGATTATTGTTTTATTTGATATTAGTAGGCTTCCCTTTATTGGCATCCCACATCCAAATCATGTCTCCCTCCTTGTACTCTTTGACTCTGAAATTGGTCGTTCCTTGAATAACCCTGGTGTATTGTGTAGAGGGAGGTGGGTGGGATTATGCTATAAAGATTTCCTGCTTTGAAGGAAGGATCCGTACATCATCTTCCACCTTCTTTAGTATTTCCACAGTCTCTGATTTCTGAGCTTTGAGATCGTCCATGAGTTGTTTGTATTGTTCTTTCGTGGACTATTCAATCTGACTCGAATTTTCCTCTTTTTCAAAAGACGTATCTTTTGGAGAATATCTATGAGGAGTCGACCCAATTTTGTTACTTGCTTTGTCATCTTTGATGGAATCACTGGAATTTTTATCATAAGTTGTAGTTACAGGTACATTCTGGATACAACCAAATGGTCCTTCTAATCCTTAGAAAAAGTTGTCAAATCGTTCTTTCATAGATGGTACCTTGATGACTTCTCTCAAAGGGATGGTTACAAGCATCTTGGATAATGCCCCTTCAAGGTCAAAATTTAGGTTAACCTTTTCAGTATTGGATGTTTTAGGAAATATTACATTCACAGGTGGCCTTTTTGTTTGGTCAGTGGAAGGTTGGTCCAACTTCTTCGTTCGATACACCTGGAACTCTTATTTTTTTAGCTTTTCTTTTGATTCCTGGTCTAGTTTGTTTATTACCGCCATCCTGGCTAACCTGACTTCTTCTTTCATGGCCTCTTGATGCTCTTCAACGCTGATATTTATTTGAGGGCCTTCTATGAAGTGGTCTATTTTGTTTATTTGTTGATGGTCACCACTATTGTAGGGACACTCATGTTCCCAATGTGCCTCACTGCATTGAAAACACCAAGGATTTTCATCCACAATGACGGTGTTTGGAAATTCTATGTATTTGAAGATGTCTTCATTCCATTCGACGAAATTACTCACTCTTTGTATTGGATAACCATCTTCGTCCAAATATTCAGAGATATCAGAGGCATTGTCAGAATAATCACCCCAGTCTACGCCCTTTTCTATCAAGGGAAAAGTGGGGCAATCTTGAAACGAGTAAGGATCCACTGAAAAGGGTGTTTGTTCATCTTCCTCAGAATGACCGGTTTGTAATAGTATGGGAATCCCCTTAAAGGAAAATTGGTCATCTGAGTCCTTCTTTTCTAGAAAAGAAATTTTTAACATTTCACGAATCCTTTTAACCTTTTGCAGGATACAAGACATACTAGTGCTTGGATCGGTTTCTTTAGACTTATCGGCTTCACTTATATCTTGATCTTCCAACATTGGTGTGTCCAACAGAAACAAGGCATCTTCAAAGTTAGGATTTTTGTGAGTACCCATGCCCAAATCCTTGGGTGGCTCATGTTGTCCCAAGGCATTCAAAGCATTGTTTGTGTTTGAGAAAGATCTGTTCGATTTCCTTTTGGGAGGCATGAGTTTTACTTGAAGAATTTCTGGGAATTTAGGCTCAGCTTCGGTGACATCCTCATCACTAGATTCTTTGTGGTCATTATTGTGCAAGAGATTGACTTGATGAATGTAGTCCTCGAAATCAAGGTTCTGCTCAATCTGGAAAGCAAAGTCTTGTGCTTCTTTTAGAGTCGAGGGTGACCGATCTTTGAGAGTAAACTGCAAAACTCCTTCCAACGAGTTCAAGTAGTGTTGGAGGACAACTTCTTCTGAGAAACTAGGAATGATATTTTTGAGTAAAAGGTTGAACCTATCATTGAAATCCCTAATTCCCTCACTAGAGTCTTTGCAAATATTAGTGTATTGAGAGTAAAGGGAATCCATGCTTTCTTTTTCACACCAATCTTTTTGGAAGGCTTGTTCAATATCTTCAGGGGTTTTAATGCTTCCTTTCAGGAGTTTGTTAGCCCATCTTCTGGCACTTCTGGTGAGTGAGCTCACAAAGAGCCTTAAAAATACATCAGGTTGTTCTTATCCGAATTGGTGAAAGTCGAATGCATCACAGAAGTCGATCCAAGGAGAGTTTCCATAGGATCCATCTTCCCCTGAAAACTTAGGTATCCAGGATTCGACCTTCTTGGGTAGATATCGTAACCCCCCTTGGGTGTTAGGTAAGCTTAAAGGACCAAAGAGTTCTTTGTGAGACCATTTGGGAGAACTTACAGGGGTGACAGGATTTGTGGAGGTCATAGTAGTAGATGAAGGTATATACTGATGTCCACTACGAGTCATCATTAGCTATTTGTGGAGTCGCCAGATGATTTGCTTGAAATCATCAAATAAAAGGGAAAACACCATAGTGGAGTCGCCAGGTAAGCTTGTAAATAAGGCTCTGAGGCAAGGCTTATCGAAAAGGTTTCTCATCTGAGGAGAATTGACTCAGTGTTCCCCGGCAACGGCACCAAAATGTTATTGTGCAGTTTGTATCTTAGGTCATAGGCTACATGATAGTGGACAAACTGGCATAACTGGAACCTTCCCCACCCAATGTCACCTTGATGCGAAGGTTCTTTCTGTTTAGGGAGGTTATCCTAGGGGAGACGTCCTCGACAACCTGGGGATTGAAGAGACAAAGAATGAAAGGTCAAGAGTTAAGGTTTTCCCTCCTCACAGGTTACCACCAGTATCAGATAATCCAGCTAATCAGCCAATAAAGAAGTGAAGTCCCTGTTGAAAACACCTGCCTGGAACAAGATGACAACAATGCAATACAATATTTGCAGGCTATAAATCAAAGGGTTAGTACTTCTTAACTATCTGATTTCATTTAATAAGAAATGTAATAGACAAGATGAAGTCAACTTTCTGCTAAATAGCCTATGTAAGATCACCAATTCATCAATGTCTACAAAATGACCAAGACAATAGTATTTTCAATCAACAAATTTCTTAGTAAATGCTTGACGTCATATTTTAATTGCTTGTTTGCTAGTTCGAAGGCTTTCTACGTCAAGTATGATGTTAGCTTAGGTTAGCAACATTAGGGTTAGTTAGGGTTTCAAAAATTAAAGTTTGAAAGATGATTTTATACACCACAAGCTCAACGTTGTAAGTCTAACCAGTGCCTTAGGGAAAATGGAGTCAAAGTAAGGGAAAAAAGTCTCGGGGGGACTTAAACTTAGAGACTAGAAGGTAGGGTTCCAAGGTGCTACAATGGCAGGGCCCTAGAATCAAAATCCTAAGGGAAGGAGGCTCACTCTGGTGTTGCTTAAGAAAGGCCTCGTTCTCCTTCCTCTTTCTCTAAATACACTTGGCAAAACAGCTAGCTTCAAAGTACAGATTTAAGGGAGAAGGTGTTACAAAGGCAAGGCCCTCAAACCCTAGAAGGTGAAACCCTAGGTGTAGTCCAACTAGGCCTAGGATTTCTCCTCTTTTCAACCTATAACCTCAACGCTAGCTCAGAAAGAGGAAGAAAAGTGTAGCAACGGCTAGGCTATATCTTCCTTTATCAATGGCTAAAACAATTTCTCAAACAAGGGGACATATAGCAATGACATACTTGTGTGCTTGCTACCTAGGGTTTCAAGATTCAGCAATATAATAGAAAATGTAAGAAATTAAGTCTACAACCATTCACTTAAGAAGTTTTGCATGAAAAATTCAGTTACATGTCATGAAGAAAGCATAATCAAACCCTAGTTGTAAACCTTCCTTGAGAGAAACACCATATATGCCAAGAGAAATCCTCCAAGAAGAGTTGTGCCTCACTTTAAAAGACCAAAAGAACCAAAATAGGGTGCAAAATATAGTATCTCACAAGAGAGTGAGTTGTGTTATGTTCAAAATGAGGAAAAACATCCTCAATATATATCAATCCATGACCTTTCAATTAAAAATAGGTCATTAAAACAACCAACAAGGCTAACTACAAAATTTACACTGTTTTTACATTAACTTATAGAAAAATGAAATAATATGAGCAAAAGGTGGGACGTCAAGCCCTTCTGGGGGAGACGTTGTCCCTTTTTAGGCATATCCAGCATCCAGAAGCTAGACGTTAGCCCTTCTAGGGATCCTCCAAGCTACCACACGTGAAAAATAGCCTCATCACACTGCCACATGCTCGAGATAACATCCTTCTCTTCTAGGTGACATCATGTCCATCAAGGGGCAAACATTCCATCTAAAGTGGGTGATCCCCCCTAGGTCAGGCTCAGCCAAAGTGTCCTGGGTGGAACTTTCTTATTTATTCTTGTGCAAAGGCTCATCATAACAGTGTCCTATCTCTGCCATCCTAACAACCATATGATGGGATCTTCATCCCCATGGAGGTCCGAGCTAATCATCTCCCCATGTGTACCGGTCCACTGGTACCTGTCTGTTGGGCATGGTCCTGCACATTAATAACTTCGCCCTCCATGGGCTCATAAGTTCTCAGGATCATAGCAATATTAATCATATTTCATCATTAAATTCATCAAATACATGCACAAGACCCCTAGCATATCCTCTAACAGCTCAAAGACATTACACTGATCTACTATACAAAGTTGAAGAAATAGATAGAACAACCTATTGGGCTAGTATCCATAAGAAGAAGAAAGTTTCCAGAGAAGATTATTCAAGCCATGTAACATGAAGTGATATGGTCTAAGGATGTCCAGTCATAGTGAAGACCAGGGGTAGGTATTGTCCATGGATGCAGTTTTTTCCAAGCCCCTTATTTCTTTTATTCTTTATTGATTGCTTTTTCTTTCTTTTTTACTTAAATGTTTGACCAGAGTACACTTCCTTGGCATGGTTACCAGAGCTCACAGTGTTACCCACTAGTATTTTCGCAGAAATGATAAGGTTGGCTCGTCATGAGACCCCCTTTCCCTTGGCCATGCAACCAAAGGTCATTTCCATGGCATGGTAACCATATAATGGCAATGTCATACCGCTAGATACCTATGAACATAATGGCGCAGCTCGTGATAAGACCTCCCATCCTCTTGGTTAGGTCTTGTTTTATTATTTTTCTTTGGGTCCCTTTTGTTTGTTATCGAGAGGCCTTTTATTGCCTTCTCGGGGATCCCTGGGCGAAGCATCTCTAGGTTTTATTTCCTATGGCTTTTATCTTTTACCAGCTACTTTTACCCCCTGGGCCTTTATCCCCTTCTTCCCATAGGACAAAGTGTAACCCCTCAAAGGTCATCCTAATGCCCGGACTAGGGGAATCAGATGGATGTATGGGAGATAAGATGTAAAGTGATAGTATGGTGGGAGCGGATGATGGCTCTTCAAATCCCCATTTGTGGCTAACCAAAACCCATGGATACAAGCTTGCTAGGGCACCCCGTCAATCCCCCCAACAATGGTCAAGTGGGTTAGTGTAAGTTCCAAGAAGTTGTCAGAAATGTAAGGAATCTGATGCATATATAAGAAAGTTATAACGATCAAACATGACACATACCATGATACCAGGACCGATTACCTCATGGAGCAAGAGTCTTCTCTGATGCAAATCCAAGCCGATGGTGACAGATGTTGTTGTTGCTGACAGGACAAATCTGGCGATGAAGAAGAATGATGGGCCCTCCAGGGCCATGCTCAGGTCAATCCTTCTCTCGGTACTCCATGTCTAGGACCTGTGGGCTTCGAGACATGATCTCCTAGTTATCCCTAGAAATCGGGGATAACAGGCCCCATCACTATGTATTTTAAGGATTTAACCATGTAATTCCAATAGTAGGGACAATAATATAAATTACAAGGCATTACAACAGGCTCTTTGGAGATCATTAGTTCCCATCACATCAAAAATCTACTGAAAAAGGTCATTCTGGCATCATTTCCAAACTCCATTCTATTGCATTACTGAGAGGGGGGGGGTGAATCAGTATGAGGACTTTATACCAATTTTAACCACAATATATAGTCTTTCAATTTATAAAAAAAATAAAAAATTTATCATCAATGTATCATTTATGATTACATTCAATATATCATGAGACTATAATCATAAGAAACAACACATCAACAAAATCACATCAAATACACAGTACACCAATATTTATGTGGAAACCCAAATGGGAGAAATCCACATAATCCTTTCTTATATAAATCAAGAATTCATTCATAGGAAGCACCAACTTCCAAATCCTCGAGATACAACTGGAAGGATGCTACAAGCTCCTATTCTCAATATCCAACCTGAAGGAAGCTACAACTCCCTAAATTCTCTGGTTCTAACTAGAAGGACACTACAAATGCCTAATTCTCGGGCTCCAACCTTAAGGAATCTCCAAATCCCTGATTCTATGGCACCAATCACAAGGAGGCTACAACCCCCTTTCCTTGCCCCATCCTATCGACCTGAAATATAAGTGTAGACCAACAGTCACTATCAAAATCACTGCCACTGTCACTGCCATTGTCTCTGCCACTATCACTTCCACTGTCACATCAACCTATAACCTATCAACCTGTCACTGTTATCCTTTCCAACCTGTCACTATCACCAATACTCAACCAGATCCTCTTACATGGATTATATACCAAGTACACCTCTCAAATATATTTCCAACATCACAAACACATGCCTCTACCAATACTGTACAAAGATCACCAAAATAACATCACAAGATATGTGTTTGAACCATGTACCAAAGAATATACCAAACCATGAACATGTACCATACCAAGCATCAACCATGCACCAGCACCTGTACCAAACCATGCATCAACCATGCACCAACACCTGTACAAAACTATACATCAACCATGCATCTCAACCTATACCAAACCATGCATCAATCATGCACCTCAATATGTACAAAACCGTGCATCAACCATGTACATGCACATAAACACCAGACCATGTAACATACTGTGTGTCAACGATGCACACCAAGCATGTACATAAACACCTATACCATACCATATACCATATACCATATATGATGAAATATGTCTCAACTATATATCATATCACTCTTAATAATTCCATGTACCATACCATGTACCAACGATGCACATCAATCATGTCCATCAACACCTTTACCATACCAATATACCATATACCATAGATCATGAAATATTTGTCAACTATATACCATATCACTCTCAATCATGCCATGTGCCATGAGATAAGCATCAAGTATATGCCAATATCACAAAGATGTGCCTCTAACAATGAACCATAACAAACATATACCAAGTACCAAGAGTATGTCTAAATCATGTAACAATGTCACTTAAACCATATGAAATATTTTACCATCA
>ML783802.1:310667-325541 GCA_009831015.1 Picea engelmannii
AGTCTCCTATATATACCAAGGAGACATTTTCATTTTGAATCATCTTGTACTTGAACATTTAAGTGGGGTAAAAGGAGGTTTCCCCCTCGAAGAGGCTTATTATCTGAAATTATCTCTTTTTCAAGGCATTGAGTACTTTTTCTTTGGTTTTTATATGCTATATTGATATTTGGTTCTTAACAATAAGCCTCTTTGAGGGGGAAACCTCCTTATTCCCACATAAATGTCCAAATACAATATGATTCCAAATGAAAATTTCTCCTTGGTGTATATAGGAGACTAGGAGGAATAATTACAACTAATGGACTAAAGCTGACATAAATAAAATAACATTACTAATGTAATATGCCCCAATTAAGGGCTAATGAGCCACTATTTAGGGATTAACATGCCCCTCCCCTTGAGACAAGTGTTTTCTGCAACACTTGAGTAATTTTGGATGCTTTTGTATAAAATACTCATCTTCCCAAGTGGAATCTTCAGCTGGTAGTTTCCTCCATTTAATGAGATACTATGAAATGGATCTATTCCTTAGCTGGTGAATTATTGTGTCAGTGATGGCTTCAGGCTCCAATATGATTTTTCCTTCCTTTTCAAGTTATGGAAATATAGTTTGAACTAAGATCTTGTCACCTATAACCTTCTTTAAACATGAAACATGGAAAACTAGGTGTACGCGTGAAGATGTAGGCAACTCCAATTTGTATTCCATAGTACCAATATTTTGCAACACCTTATAAGGGCCATATTACTTTGGTGATAATTTATTATCCTTCTTGGATTTCTTGAGGGACATATGTTTTTATGGCTGTAGTCATAAAAACACCCAATCTCCTACTTCAAAACTTCTTTCACTACGATGTTGATATACTTGTTGTGTAATGCGATTTTGTTCCATGGTCAAGTTGTCCTTTAATATTTGGAGAACTTGTTGTTGATGCTCAATGTGATCTTCCACTACTTGAACCTTATATTTTTATTTTAGAGAAGAAGTGATGGAAGGAGGGTGGTATCCATAGAGTTCCATAAATGGTGTCATTTTTGTTGCAGTATGAAAGGAAGTGTTATACCAACATTCTGCCAAGGGTAACCATTTGAACCATTGTGTTTGTTTATCAGAGACAAAGAAATGAAGGTATCCTTCCAGACATTTGTTCACTATCTCAGTTTTTCCATCATATTGAGGATGATAGGATGAGATATTAGCCAATTGAGTACCCAAACAATAAAATATTTTTTTCCAAAAATGTCCATTCAAGATGGGATCTCTGTCACTTACAATAATCTTTGGGCTGCCATGTAGCTTTTGAACTATTTCCATGAATGCGGTGGAAACTGTACTAGATTTGAAGGGATGAGAGAGTGCACAAAAGTATGTGTACTTGGTCAGTCTATCAACAATCACCATGATGCCACTCTTTCCTTCAGACTTTGGTAACCCTATGATGAAATCCATGGAAACCTCCTCCCAGTGCTGACTTGGGATGGCTAATGGTTGTAAAAGACATGGGGTCTTAATTGTTTCCACCTTATTTTTTTGGCAAACCAAACATTCTACCACAAACCTTTGAACACTAGTTTTAAGGCCATCCCAAAAAAATTCCTCCTTGACCCTATGGTAGGTTTTCAAAAATCTCGAGTGCCCTCCTATTGGAGAGGTGTGCAATTCCAATAGTACCTTTTGTTTGAGTTGGGAGTTCTGACATAAATATAAGCGATATTTTTACCATAGTGAATCATTTTTCCATGTAAATGTATCTGATGCACTGGAATCTTTCTAGAGCCTTGAAATGCCTACCTATTAGGTAAGGATGCCATTTATTCAGTGCATGTAGTATTTCCATCATTTCCTTCTCATAAATGGGTTTGTGTAAGTCCTTTCCCTTGAGTGGTGGACTTTTGAAATCCAGGGGCCTTCCTTCTTACATTAGGACAACACCAATTCCATTTCTTGAGGCATCACATTCCACAATAAAGGTTTTTGTGAAGTCTGGAATGGTCAACACAGGAGCTTTGCACATCACCTCTTTAAGTTGTTCAAAATCTTTAGTTTCCTCTGGAGTCCATGAAAATGCATCCTTCTTATTTAGTTTCGTTAAAGGTGTTGCTATTCTTCCATAGTGCTAAACAAGCTTGTGGTAGTAACCTATCAAACCCAAAAATCCTCTAAGACTCTTCAATGTTTTTAGAATCTTCGAGTCCATCATTGCCTTAATCTTTTTAGGGTCTACCTTGACACCTTCATGAGATACAATATGACCCAAATACTCTACCTCCTTCAATCCAAAGAAAAATTTGGATGGTTTGGCATATATTTGTATCTCATTTAGTAGTTGTAGCACCTTGTCAACATGCCACACATGATCCTCCCAAGACTTGCTATAGATTAGTATATCATCAAAAAATACTAACACAATTGTTTGAAGGAAGGGATTGAAAATGGAATTCATCAACCCTTGGAAGGGAGGGGTGAGTCTAGTCAGATATTGACATAGAATGTTATTTGCAGTAGGGATGACAAAGCATGTTCATAAAACTTGATTACTGATTCCCATGAAGATTTGAATGTTCTATATCAAATTGAGGAGCCATTATTAAATGTTATTCCTACATATAGGGATGTACTTACCTGGTCGATGTTGCCAATTTTTGTTGTTGGGGAACCTATACCAAACTCTGTAGAAAATATTGGGAAGGAGGATAAGTCAAGGAGGTTATTGACAGGATTCACTGATGAAAGGGGAAGTTCTAGAAGGGCCGGAAAAAAAAAATTCCACTCAAAACAAGAAGTGTGAGGAAGCTAGGGAAAGAGAAGGATAACTTAGCTTTGAATATTTTTATGGTGCTAGATGGTCTTAGAGTTATTATAGCTCAGAAATCCCTGCTAAGGGTTAAAAAATGATTGTACCAACCCTAAATGTAAGGGGAGTGGGGGGTCCTACAAAGATATTATCCCTCAAAAGGTTCTTAGAGATAGAAAAGCCTCATGTTTTATTTATCTAGGAAACTATGGTCTATGAAGTTAAAGTGAGATATTTATTTGTCAAATTACTTCCTAACTGGTATTTATGTGGGGTGTATTCTGATGGACTCTCTTGATAACTGCTTGGAATTCTTGCAAAGTTGAATCTACTACGTTTTTTACTCTTGTAGGGATATTGTTGGATGGGTTAGTTAAAGATATAAACAAAATAATGAAGATGATAAATTGCTATGGAACGTACTCTGACAGAGAGGTTTTTTGGGAGGGTATTAAAAGGGAAGGGTTAATTAATGAGAATAATCTTATTCTGGGAGGAGATCTAAACATTACCACTTAGAGTAGGAAAGTTTGGGGTGAACATGCTAGAGTGGATCCCTTACAAATTTATTTTATTCAGTTGATACAAGTTGGGGCACTGGTGGATGTTAAGCCAGTAAATCTACTCCCTACCTGGAGGAATGGCATAAGAGGTCATGACTACATTTCCAAGAGGTAGGATCGATTCTTGGTATCTGAAAATTTAGTGTTGTCGGGGATTGGATACAGATCTTGGTTGTGTAATGTAAAGATATCAGATCACATGCCTATGATACTCCATTTGGCACAAGAAAAAGAATTTTTCAGCTATCCTTTTAAATTTAATTATGTGTGGCTTGAGGAACCAAATTTTGTTAATTTAGTTAGAACCAACTTGGATGGACTATTGGGATCAAAGTTTTTAAACCCTATGGACTCTTTGGTTAAAAATATTAAGATACTTAAGTCTTTGGTGATAAATTGGGAAAGGAAGAAAAAAGATGAAGCAAAGGAAGAGCTTGTACAGTTAGAATTGGATCTAGATACTCTATACACTGAATTCCTTGGGGGTTTTGAGAAGGAGGAAGGCAAAGTATTGGTTCTAGAAAAGGAAAAGAGGAAATTGGAACTACTAAGACAGGAGGAGGAATGTTGGAGGAAAAATAGTAAGGTAAATGGGTTGGCTTCAGGTGACAGGAATACTAATTTTTTCATGCTTATGGTAGTTCCAGAAAATAAATAAATATCATTTGGGATATTACCAAGGAATATGGAACAATAATCACCAATAATATAGAACTACAAAATGAAGAAGTTGACTACATTCATAATATATTTAATGGTCAGGCTAACCTTGCCATATATGACCAACTTGTAGTTTTAGGGAATTATCCGAGGATTTTTTCAATGGGAGAAGGGATCAGATTGGTTGAGCCAATTACTCTAGTATAAATAATATCAACTGTTAAAGTTTTTAAGTGTTTAGAAAGTCTTTGGCCAGATAGTTGGACTACTGAGTTCTTTCTCGTTTTTTTTTACCTTTTGGGTAATGATATTATAGAGCTGGTGGAAGTGTCTAGGAGGAAAGGTAGAGTTTATGTTTCCTTGAATGTTACCTTTATTGCACTTATACCAAAGAGTGATAAACCAAACTCCTTTGGAGGTTTTAGAAAAAATTCATTATGCAATCTGTTGTACAAGATCATTACTAAAATTATTGTTGTTAGAATTAAAACCTCACTTTCTATTGGTATTTCAAAGGAACAATTTTGATTTTGAGAGGGTAGAAGAATTACTAATTCTATTGGAGTTGTATAGGAAGATTTACACAGTATAAAGGTAAAAAATATCAAAGTAATGGTTCTAAAATTGGATTTGATAAAGGCATATGATAGAGTGGGCTGGGGTTTTCTTAGGCTTGATTTATTACATGTGGGTATAAGCTTAGAAGAAACAGATTGGATATTGGGGTATGTGTCTTAGGAAAACTTTGTTGTGTTGATCAATGGTAAACATACTAGTTTCTTTAAGAGTACAAGGGGTTTAAGGCAAGGTTTCCCTTTATCTCCTTTACTTTTCCTCCTTCTTGTTGAAGGGTTAAGCAGATCCATACATGAGTAGGTTAGGGATAAGAAAATCGAAGGTATCCCTGTGGCAAGAGGGCTAAGAATTACACATTTTTTTTTTTTTTAAATGTAATTATGTTTGGGAGTGGAAGAAGTTTTGAGTGGGAAGTTTTTAAGGAGGTATTGGAACTATTTTGCAAGGTGACATGCATGGAATTCATCCCACAGAAGTATGTTTTTTTATAAGCACGGTGGGAAGTTGAAGGTTTTTCTTTGTTGAAGGTGCTCCTACCCTTTGAAGTAAAGCCAATAGATGATGGTTTTAACTACCTAGGTTTTGTTTTAAAACCAAACTGTTATACTAGATCTGACTGGAGAAAAAAATTGAAAAGATAATTTTGAGCTGGAGTCACAGGTGGCTTTCTTTAGGGGGGAGGGTCATACATGTAAAAGTTGTTCTTGAAATAATTTATGTATACTGGATCTCTTTGGCTAAGATACCAATAAGTGGTATAAACAATATTAGAAGGAGGATGTTTATTTTCTTGCGGACTGGTAAAAAATATAAATAAGTGATGCATTTGATAAGATGGAAAAGGATGGAAAAAACAAAAAAAGACTGGTGGGTGGGGTATCAAAAATATATTTTCCTTCCGAAAATCCTTGGCGGCTACAAGTCTATGGAGATGACTTATGGTGCCTGGTCTATGTCATGAGGTGATAATTAAAAAATATATTAAGAATAAAACTAATGAGGAGTGGTATAGGAAAGGAAGGAAAAATTGGACTGGTATCTCAAATTTTTGGAGAGCACTCACCTCATCATTATGTATTATAACAGATTGGTTGGTTTGGAAACCTGGAAATGGAATTGCAGTTGAACCTATGGTTGGGTCTCATTCCTACTATAAACTGTCAAGGAATCTTATATTGACATTGAAGGAACAAGGGATAGAATTCCTTGCATAAGATGGGTCTATTGATCTCGAGGAAACTAGTCATACAAGGTTGAAAAAGGAAGAGACCTTAGGGATGGAAGGAGAAAGAAAAGAGGAATGGACTAATTTTATTAAGGGCTTAGTTGGTTCGGGAATTGAACTTAATAATGAAAAAGATATCTTATTGTGGTCATGGGATACAAAAAGGGGACAGGTAAATGCCAATCAAGCTTATAAATTACAATTGTTGTAGGATATGTAATAAAAACCAAAATACTGGTATACTGAACTATGGAAATGGAAGCTACCTTTAAACGTCGAAGTATTTATTTGGTTATTTCTTGAACAAAGAATTCTTACTTGGGAAAACTTGAACAAAAGAGGTATTTTTGGGCCTAGTAGATGTGTTCTATGTGGGAATAGTGAGGAAACAATGTCTCATATTTTTTTGGAATGCAGTTTCATCAAAGGTATTTGGAATTCAATTTTAAAAGAATTAAAATTATTTAGTACTTGGGAAGGAGGACAAATTGTTGAATGTTTACAAAATTGGATAAGGAAGAAGGAAAATTGGAAAGAAATCCCCTGCTTTCTTTGTTGGGAGGTTTGGAAGCACATGAATTTGGTTACTTTTGAATATTTTCCTCCTATTGAGGTCAGAGTATGCAATTGTATTCTACAGGACTTGGGATAATTAAAAGTTTCTCATTTTACCAAGAATATAAGGATTGATAGGTCTCCCATTCTTGACTGGGAGTTGGCAGTGGATTTTTTTTATGGTTCCTATCAAGATAAGTGTTCAAAACATGGGGTTGGAGTTTTATTAAAATGTCCAGTTTTGGGCATCTTCAAACTAAAAATGAATTGCGGTAGGGGAACCAATACCATGGTATAACTCCTATCCTTGTGGTGCATTTTATTTTTTGCATGTTATAAAAAGATAACAAGGTTACCACTCATAGGCGATTCAAAGATTATTATCGATTGGTTTACTAATGAAAATAACCTACAATCTCTCTTCAACCTTGGATGACAAAAATTAGAGTGTTGACTAGGAGTTTTCAACAACTCAAAGCTCAACATATATATAGAGTTTATAACAAGGAAGTTGACCAACTTTCAAACGAAGATTTTCTACTAGATGAAGATGGAATATATTATGCAATGGATATAGAAGGACAACCATAAAAGTTCAAAAGATTAGCTATCAATCATTAGATCACTATTTGCAAGGATGCAAAAATGGTTTTTCTGTATTTTGAAATAGATCATTGTTGCAAGGATGCAAAAATGGTACATTTGTATTTTGATATCGATAAAAACAGTGGATAGATTTTATAGAATATAGGTGGAAGCATAGTGGAATATCATGTAATGTGAACAAAACATATGATCCTTTTAGTTTTGGAAAAAAATATTACTAATTTTAAGATTTTGTAAAAGACCTACAATATTCACTAATATAAGTTGTTTATCTTATTGAAAAAAAAAAAAACAATGTTCACAAAAATAATGCTAAATGCATTTCATTTCACACACAAGTGTTTTACAAGAAAAAAATAAACAAAACATATTTAAATGTAATTTAAAGAAAATAATTTTAACAACAAAGGGTTCTTCAATATTAAGAAAAAACAAAACATTTTTTCAATATTATTTAAAAATAATATTATATTAATAAATAATTTTAATAATATTATGTTAATAAATAATTTTAATAATAATTTATTTATAGGAAAGAGTCCAAGACCTTAAAAAATTTCCAGCAGGATACTCCAAAGGAGTAATGCAACAAATTAAAATGCCACACTCTTGACATTGTAAGAGAACAAGAAATGTCGATGGTCACGAAGGTGCTCTGACATGGAAAAACCCTAGTTTCAGTCCAACACAGCTCGTTGCATGATAGATTAAAGCCTTGGCACAATGAACCACTTGCTGCGAACGGACCCAGACTACACCTGCCTGACACGCCAGAATGAATACAGAAGAGGGGGGGAAACCCCCTCGTACAAAAACATTACTGCCAACGATCGTTCAGGCACAAGAGCCAAATGCCCCTCGTTCGAGCTACCCCTATAGCTACGTGATCAGCTTCTTGCCAGGGAACAAGGTCTTAGGAAGGAAATGGAGACGGAAGCTAGTACATCCCATCCAAAAGCACCTTGAGGGTGGGAGCCTGGTAAATGCATTTCACAAATGGACAAAACACCATAAGCTCAACAAGAGTAGGGGAACACACCCAATTCATGAGATAGCGTGCTCTCATTGGTAGGTTTCTGGGCCTATGGCCATCTGAAAGGGATCTAAACAAATGGATAAAACACTGGTGGAACCCTAAATGAGACTATGAGGTTCAACTCAGCTCCAAAGGCTTCTTCACAATCATCATGTACAACCCAGAAGACAGAGACATAATATTTGATAACGGGCCGTACTTATACAAATCAACAGGGTTATTCTTGTGATTCTGGACTAAACGATTCATCCTAAACAAGGAGGACTTCACGATGGCTCCAGTCTGGATTTTTCTTTACTCCCTACCGCAAGAGTTATAGTTGGAGGATATTCTCATGGGCATAGGAAATACAGTGGGTCAATACGTCAAAACATCAAAAGCCCCAAAGAAAAGAAAATACACTTCATATGCCCGAATCTATGTCTATATGAATATTTCCAAGGCCCTACCGGGAGCGGTAATGCTGGAATACCAGGATGAAGATTGGCAACAAAGTCTATACTATGAACACATCCCTTTCCGCTACAGAAAATGTCATGAACATGGACACCTCTTCAGAGACTACCCTCTGAATAAGGAAGCAACCAAAGCAAGTGATACCACATAGAAAGATGGCTTCACCACGGTCATGGCCAAAAAGAAAAACCCTCCAAGGAAGAAGATCCTAGACCCTAGACCGAAGATCTCAACTAAAAATTCCTATGAGATTCTGAATCAGCTACCAGAAGATGAGGAAATCCAAGATCTACGCAAGGAACCACAATAGGGAAAAGGGGAGAACCAAAACCCTCCCCCCCCGCCCAAATCATGAAATTTACGTAGAAGAAAGGGGAGACGTGGACAGAGACATCCCAATGCAGCTGGACGATAGAGATCTAGAGGGCACTGATCTGGAAAAGCTTGAGGAGGCCCTCAATCAAAAGGATATACAGACCCTTCCTGAAGAACAACTCCACAAGGTACATAAGGTTTTTATTAACTCTTCAGCAGGGTCCATAGTAGGCCTAGGTATACCCACAGACTCGGGTGCTGGCTCGAAAAGAGTACTCTGTGAGAACAAAAGAAGGGGGAGGAAAATAACGCATCAACTTATAAAGGAGGTAGGTAATCTTATGATAAACTTAGGGAATATCCATAAGCTCTCAGACGGATACCTCCACCCAACACCACCCTCATAATGATGAAGATCATCACCTGGAACATTAGAGGTCTCAATTGTCGATCCAAACAAAGGATCCTCCGAGACTGCATCAAAGAAAAAAACCCAGACATCCTAATGTTACAGGAAACCAAATGTGCGGGCGCAGAAGCTAAAACCATCTTTCAGTGTATTTGGAGAGGATGTGACTTCGTGCTAATAGACTCCATAGGAGCCTCAGGAGGTCTGGCTATCCTTTGGAACCCGGGTAACATCACTTTAAGTAGATCTTTCTCAACCATAGGTACAATAATGGCCCACTTCGAGGTCACAGGCTCGAATTAGGAGGGGGCTATCACAAATGTTTATGGCCCCCAAAGTCAACAGGAAAAAGACAGACTTATGGAGTGGATAGCCCTAATCAAAACTCTGTTGACAACACGCAACTGGATCTTAGGAGGAGACTTCAACATGATCCTGTCATTGGAGGGAAAAATAGGAGGAAGCAAGAGACTTGAACAAGACAGTGGTAAGTTCAAAACCCTCATTGAACATTTAAAGCTAGTAGACATAGAAAATAGTAATGGCACTTTCACCTGGTCCAATCGCAGATCAGGCAACCAACATATTGCTTGTCATCTGGACCGTTTCCTTATGGCCGAAGAACTAATGGAAGAAGGCCCTTACATGGAAAGTCTTATCCTCCCAAAAGTCGGGTTGGACCACTAGCCACTTGTCTTCAATCTAGAAACTCTGATTTGAGAAATTCTGGCTCCCACACCCGGATTTCCATCAGCTTGCAAAATCCTGGTGGGCACAGGCGGAAACAGATCATGGCACTAGCATGTACAAATTTTAGCAATGCCTCAAAAACTTCAAGCAGTCGCTGAAACACTGGAATAAGAATACCTTTAGAAACATACTCCAAAGCATTCAGGGCATAGAGAATAGACTTTTGGAGATACAAAAAATCTTCATCTCAGGAACCCAAACTACTAAACTAATGAAAGAGGAGGCAGAGATGCAAGCGCAATTAGAAGAGAGAAGAAGACAAGAGGAAATGTTTTGGAAACAAAAATCCAGGGTACAATGGCTCAAAGAAGGAGAAAAGAACACAAAATTATTTCACAGAGCAATGGTGCACTGCCACCACATCAACAAAATTATTCACTTAGAGGATGACCAGGGCAATCTAATAAGAGAACATTCTCAGATAGAGGTAGAGTTGAACAACTACTATCGCGACCTCCTAACGAAAACCAGGGAGGATAGAACTGTAGCTATCCAAAGGGTCACCAGACACATACCCTCTCTGGTAAATCTGGAACAAAACACAACCCTAATATGACCCAACACCCAGGAGTAAGTCGACCAAGATGCAAAATCTATGCACCCAGGAAAGGCCCCAGGCCTGGATGGGTTCACCATAGATTTTTTCCATCACTCCTGGGACCTGGTCAGGGAAGAAGTTTGGGAGGTAGTAGAGGAATCGAGAGTGTTAGGCCAGGTCCTCCCATACATCAACACCACCTTTCTCACCCTCATCCTAAAAGAGGAACGGGTCACAAACCCCAAACAGTTCAGACCCATCGCTCTTTGCAATGTAATTTACAAAATCATAAAAAAGGTGGTGGCCAACTGCCTCAAACCCTTACTGACCCACATCATCTCCAAGGAACAGGCTGGGTACGTAGAAGGAAGACAAATCATGGATAGCGTCATCTTGGATCACGAGTTCATCCACTCCCTCAAGTCAACGAAAACTCTAGGTATGTTAATCAAACTCGACCTTTCAAAAGCTTTTGACAAAGAAAGCTGGAAATGCCTTCGTGCCATCTTAGATTCTTTCGGATTTGATCAGCATTGGGTGAACTAGATCTTAAATCTTACCTCCTCAGCCTTCTTCTCCATCCTAGTCAATGGGGTCCCGTCTTGACCTTTCTCACCGTCCAAAGGTATAAGACAAGGGGACCCCCTTTCCCCCTTCTTGTTCGTACTTATGCTGGAAGTCCTTGGATGTTACATCAAAACAACAGTCACAAAAGGATCTCTCAAAGGTTTGCCTCTGTACAATATCCAGTCAGTGCCCTCACACAGTCAATTTGTCGATGACACCCTTCTCTTGAACTCCCTAACTGCTAGATAAGCCAACAAGCTCAACTCAATTCTCTCATATTTCACAGAAGCTTCAGGCATGACTCTTAACCTAGATAAGTCCAAACTTTACTTCTTTAACACCCCGACAGAAGTCCAACTACACATATCCCGACTCCTGGGAATACCTAAGATCTCCCTTCTATCCAACTATCTAGGCATCCCTCTCACAGGCGCAGTAGCAAGATCCATCTCCTGGGACAACATTCTTCTCTCCATCTCCAACAGACTGAGCAAATGGACTTTCAGACTGCTCAACATCGCCTCGAGGTTGGTCCTCCTCAAATCTGTCCTACGATCTCTACCTACCTACCTCTTCACTGCTTTAGAAGCTCCTAAACAAGTCATCAAAGCCATAAGGAATCTCCAGCGAAACTTCCTCTGGCATGGGCACCAACCTAACAAGAAATGGTCGCTAGTAGGTTGGGACAAAATTTGTACACCAAAAATCCTAGGAGGGTTGGGACTCTGAGATCCAGTGAAACTCAATCAAGTAATGAGAGCCAAAATCTGGTGGAGATGGTTAAAAAATCCAACAACTGTCTGGGCGCAAATATGGAAACAAAAGTACACCCCCCTCACTCCAGAAAATCAACTTATTAGACATAATGCCCGATTACAGGGATCCAACATTTGGAACACAGCTTGGCAAAACCATGACCTTGTACAAAAGCACGCTTTCTGGGAAGGCCAAGATGGAGAAAGCGCTCTATTTTGGCAAGACTCATGGCAGCAATTCAAACCCCTAAGTGACCTGGAAGAGATAAACACACTCAAACAAGCTCTAAAACAGGACACATTTCTAAGGGTGAAAGACCTCTGGAAACCGGAGGAACAAAGATGATAATGGCGTTGATGGAAAACCTCTAGTTAGGACTTAGGGGTCCCAGAGAACTTAAATCTGCAAGCATGGCAACACTATGCTAGTCACCAGAAAATCCCCAACGGAGAAGGTTCGGATGTCCTTAGATGGGGGTACTCCACAACTGACACTTTCTCAATCAAGGAAGCTTACTGTCTACAAGGCAATCACCAGAATCAGAACAAGGAAAACATATGGAACAAAGTCTAGAACCCTGTACTCTGGCCCAAGGTAGCCACCTTCCTATGGATTGTTGCACATAACCGAGTCCTAACCTGGGACAACCTCAGGAAAAGAGGCTTTATTGGACCCTCTTTCTGTGTCTTATGCTGCCAGCAAGAGGGAACCAAAGAAGATATTTTCAATGGATGTCACTTCAGCCAGAAGACCTGGGACCAAGGAGCTCAAATAATGCGCTGCTCCAATCAAAACAAGAACAACATCAACAAAACAATTGAGAATTGGGACTTGATCACCTCCAAAAACCCCCTACTGAACTACATCTGGCAACTTTTACCAGGATTCACTCTTTGGCAAATCTAGAAAGAACGAAACAAAAGAATCTTTCACTCCAAAGCCTCCACGCCAGACACAACTTGGGAAAAAATAGTCTCATTAATCAAGGAAATTGTCAGAAGCAAATATTGGAAAGTAGAGGACCTAAACTGCAACCCAGAGGAACAATGCATTCTCCAAAGATGGCAGCCCAACCTAATCAATCGACCAATGACAAAGAAGCCCAAACACCAGCATAGAAGCCCAACCATCTGGACCCCTCCTCCAACAGATTTCATAAAGATAAACTTCGATGGGGATTCTAAAGGAAATCCAGGACAAGTGGGATATGGAGCCGCACTCAGAAAATCCAAGGGAGGGATCCTCTGTCTCGTTCCAGGTTTCTTGGGGGAAACAACAAATAATGTGACAGAGCTAACAGGCCTATTGCGGGGTCTCCAGGAAGCAACTAACAGATATCATCACAAGCTCATCTTGGAGGGGGACTCACAAATTGTTATTCAACTAATCACCAAGATCCTCCATGGGGGAAACCCACTGAAAATCTCACCCAGTTGGCACCTCTCCGGGTTGCTAGAGGATTTTGGCAGCCTCCTCAGAACCAACCTCAACATCACACCCTCCCATGTGAAAAGAGAGGCAAACAGGGTAGCAGACTGCCTGGAAAATGAAGGAGTAGCAATGGAGACCGAACACTTCTATCGGGAGGCCCACAACTCAGAAGACTCAGATATCTCAGATCGGTGCCATACCTTAGCCAATAGGGATCTCCAACCCCCAGATGGGGTGCCACGTCGTGAAGACAGTACACACGAACATATGTCGGGCTGCGCCATAAAGATTAGCCACCGACCACCATCCCTTCACCATTAAAATGGGATCGAGCCCATGCAGACATTACCATCGAATGAGGCCCCTCAAGCGATTGAACAAGATGACTCACCAGTGCACTAGGAACTCAGCCTTAATGGCTAGGGTAGTCACCGTCATTCTCATCCTTATCAACCACCTCGATAGCACTAAGAGGCATTCGAATTTCGCAAAGTCAAAAACAGAGCCAACAGAGACCTGGAGCAGGGTTAGCCGTCCAATGGGAATTTCAGACATACCGAGGTTCCTCAACATGCCTAGGGCATGAGGAAAGCCTCGCAGAGCCGCAACTTGGCATACAATTGAATCACGCAGGCAAAGGCAGAAGAAATTCGAAAAGGCGATGACTCTAGCATCCACCCGAAAAACCAGGAAGCTCGAAAGACCTCGAACGCCTCCCATGGCATATATGGAAGAGATTACTCCAGACGAGGCCATGCAAAAGTATCCTATGCACTCCCTTTTTATAGTCCTGGATAACTGGAATCCCTATACCGATTTTAGCAATGAAGCCAAAACTCCGGCTATAGACATCTCGCATGGCCACAGAGAAAACCACCCGGCAGAGGAATTCACCACCTGCTACGTTGAGGAACAGGTACCGTGTAGTGCAAATGCAAAGGCCGACCCACCTAGTGGTGCACCTCCTCAAGAGGCGACGCATTCAGACAAGCAACAGGCACACAAAGTCGGCAACGCAAATGAAGGCGAGGGAGAAAATTATGCACAGTGGACATTTCCATTACCTCTGTTCAAGTAAAATTGCAGGCCTAGCCTCCATTCAATAACCTGGGGTACCTAGGACTAATCTTCGAAACATGAAACCTGGTAGATGATCAGATCTTTCGGACCATTCAAATCAACCAACGACTTGATATGTTGTACGTTGCACACTCTAGGATCCCCCCGAGAAGGCAGTGCCCTACGTGCACGTAGGCTTATGCAATTCCTGCAGGATGGTGAAATCACAAGGAAGAGGAAGCAATGACTGGTTAAAAGGTCTTGTGATGTCCATAGTTAGTAGTCTCCTTTTGTTTTAGAACAAATCTTTAGCTCAGTAGCTTATAGCAATGCTGCAAGTAGGATGTTAGAGAATAGACTGAATCTAATGGTTATGCGTCCTGGTTTCCCTCGAGCAAGACGACACTCTGATAATTTTTGTTTGTTTGAACACAAATGGCATAGAATTCCCAACTATTTCGATTTCCTTTTTCATACGGGACAACTGACACTTCAACCAAACTCTATAACTCTACGAATCTAATACAAACATGATCCTCCCTTTTTTACTTATTTTATATATATATATATA
>ML783803.1:3673-40655 GCA_009831015.1 Picea engelmannii
CCTCACTCATTCTCATACTACAATATTCTAACACAACTCCATTACATTATAAAAAAATCATTAATTCATTCACTATACATAAAGGGGCCCTACACACCACTACTATATAGCTATGATTCTATATAATCCTATCCACAAACCACCCATTTACTTATCACAAGGGAGTAATGGTTATGCTCAATAGATCAACATTATGGCTCTTATTTGTAATCATCATGTTTAGTAATGGCCCTATTCAATTTATGACCAAGTCTATAATAGAGACTTGTGATGGTTCAAACACCTACAACTCAATGGTGGGATACATACTTCCTAGAGAACTAAAGATATCATAAGTATCCCCATGTTTTTAAACAGGCCCATTTTCATTAGTAGGAAATAATGACATTGATTTATCATACCGAGACATTGAAAACCCAATTCTCCCCACATAGTACTTCATAAGAGTTCCTATATCATGTGGTTGTGTGAAGGGTATATAGGGAAATCAAGTTCGATTGTCTACAATGTTAATGAAGAAGATACATGTACAACATTTCTGACACTATGATTAGGGGTCTTATGAATTCAGACCAGTTGAAGGATGCAAGCAACATATTGTATCCTAATCTTATGATATTCAACGGTCACTCACCATTGCACAAGCCAAAACTCAGATGCAAACCCTTAAAATTAATGACCCAAAGCCTACTTTGAAGAAACTCATAAGAGATACATATTCCATTTAAGTTTGATCCCAAACACAACTAGTGGTGTCTCACCTATAGACCAATCCAAATCCCTTAGAGAAATTGAAAACTGCACATTACATCTTCAAGCAAATGTAGTAAGCATGGTTACTACATCGACATGCATAGTGTAATCAAGCCGATGAAAATGCACGCAAACCAAAACTTGCGGGAAAAAAACCAAACCCAAACCCTAGCATAAATTTACCTAAATAATTAAACCAATGGCCAAAAAAATCTTCATGACATTTCTAGTGTGTTGAAAAACAAAACGAGGGTCAACAAGTTTGTAGGAATAAGTTCCTATCAGTTTAAAATGCCTCTGTAACCACCATATCATCCTTTGTCAATGCATTATGGTATGTATTTTCCATTTGACAAAGAACTCCTCCATTTCTTTGCAATAAGAACCACATGACACATTAAAAGAAGACATAGATGCTAGAAACATAGGAATATAGAGGAGATTCCAGCTCTAATTCCCTTCATTTAATGTAGTGGTTGGTCATCAAAGAGTACATAAACCATGGCATTTTGTTTATTTATCCATAGTCTCTATGCTTTCCTCACATAAATTGCTTGAAAGGACTAATCATTACTCACTAGAATGGATTTTAACCCAAGAAAAAAAATTATAGAGACAAAAGCATTGCACCCACCTTTTGTGGTTGCTAAAGTAGAGGAAACCACAACAAACATGGAGTAAACAAGGAGTGTACACATTACAATCCATAGATGAAGGAGAATGAGAAGGAAAAATTGGTTATATTGTGCATAAGAAGCACAGGCGTGGTTGAGTGGATGATTGGCCAAATATGCAAAACCAAAATTACTAATGACAAGGACAAGGAGAGATGAACAGGCTTAATTATTCATGGTGAACACATATTGGAGCTCATTGAAAACCACCAAGGAATGACCAAAATTACTAATGACAAGGACAAGGAGAGATGAACGGGCTTAATTATCCATGGTGAACACATATTGGAGTTCATTGAAAACCACCAAGGAATGACAAGGAGAGATGAACGGGCTTAATTATCCATGGTGAACACATATTGGAGTTCATTGAAAACCACCAAGAAATGACCAGAAGAGATGAACGGGATTAATTTTCCATGGTGAACACATATTGGAGCTCATTGAAAACCACCAAAGAGTGGGGCAGTGAAGGGAAATGAACCATATGGACATGAAGACTTACTAAATTCACTGTGAATTTAAGAGCCCACCTACCCTTCTCGACACAAACATCAAACCTCGCCATTTCATACTAGAGTTGGACATCAAACATGGCCATTTCATATTAGACTTGGTGGTGTTCAAAGAACTAACGAAAGCATTTAAAAGGTAAACCCCACTAATAACGGAATGTAACCAATCTAGTCCACCAAATGTAACATTATGACTACATTTGATTTTTTCAAAATAATTATATCTTAATAAATATCACCAAATCAATACATAAATTTACAACAAGAAAGTCCTGATCAAAAAACGTGATACACGTAAATATTATACTAACGGTGCATAGTTAGAGAAGAAACTAAATGTTCGGTGGATGGATAGATTTCCGTGTCAAATTAAAAGTGCATAGTTATAAAAGAAACTAAATACGTTTCTAATTATATCCTCTCCACGGTTTGAGTTATTTGTTAGTATAGAGCATTGTTTAAGTGTTTTCATGTTTTGGTTTTTTAGTTGAAATTTGATGATATAAATTTGGATGAAATGATAATTTTCTGTTGTTTAAATTATAATTTTGAATGTATAAATGAATTGAATGTGTTAACAAACACTTAAAACATATGGATACATGAAAATAGTAAAAATATGATCAATGTGCTCTTTTTTTTCGTAACAAGGAAGACTTTTCAACGTGTCACTTACCTCGGAGTCTGGATCACTTTCTCAATTATTCTCCAATTGTTCCATGGATCTGACGTCATGAATCCCATTGCGTCATTTCTAGCACGTGAAAAACATTAAATGAATTGTGGCTTGCGTATAGGTAAGAGTTTTTTTGTCCCTAAACCTTAGGACTCATGAGGTTAGAAGTTGGAGTTGGAAGGTAGCATACGAAGGAGTAGACCAGGCTGGAATTTGGAAGGGGAAATGTTTATTATCAGGTTTTTCGGTAAATATTATTAAAACTTTATATTATAAAATATGGTTAAAAGTTATTTTCATAAAATTAATTTTGATTGTTGCATTTTTAGGTGGACGTTGTGATATGTGATGTTAACTTCCTTCTTTTGTTTGATTTTGTATCTAAACTCTTTATCCTCCTCTAATCCATTTTATTTGAATTTTAAAAAAAATCGTCATCTGATCTCTTCTATTTGAATTTAAAAAAAATAGAAATCTATATTGTAAAAACAACTAAAAATGAAATTCCAACAACCAATTGTAGTGGGAAGAATGATGATGGTTAATATGTAAGGTTATAGTGCATAAACATAAATATTCAGCACATAACAATGGAACAACAAAATATTGAGAAGAGAAACACTAAAATCATACCTTTATTCAGGAAAACAATGTTCACTTGCCTCTTCGAGGGGGCAACTTCGAGCAGAGTAGAGCTCTATTACAATAATTCTCAAGACAAGACTTCTCATGCTGTCGACTTCTATTTATACTAAATCTATCAACCAAGAAAACAATCTAGAGGAAGATCTTCTAGAAGCGGAAACTTCTATTAGGTCTTCTTACATTTGACTTATTCTTCTGTATTGCCAAGCCTTATTAATATTGACCTTTATTACATGGAAAATATATGATTCTACCTACGTGAGGGCTTAGGGAGGTTAGTTCCCTAACATGCCCTCCCCCTTAAAAGACAACCTTGTCCTCAAGGCTTGAGATGAGGAAATTGCTGCAAAATGGTAGTTGGGTCTCGGGTGGCATCTACTGGAGTTGTATCTTTCCATTGTACTAACACTTCCTTGATGGTGTGTTGACGAAGATGACGCTCATGTTATTCCAATATTGCTTGTGGATGCAACCATATGGAGCCTTCTTCATCCAACTTGGGAAGACTGGTTCGAGGAGGGCTATAATGATTGTTGTAAATGAATGTTGAAAGAGAGAAAGGTAAAGGAGAGAAAAAGAGTAAATTTTTTTTGGTAATGATGAATAATAACAACAAAATGAGGTACAAAAACTTGAAAAAAAGTAAGAGAGGAGGGAGTAGATCGATAGGAGTATACATGATCTTGAAAATAGGATAAGGTTAAGTAATTTAGTGGATCAAATGATAGAGAATGTGTAGTTATTCCAAGATATAATAAAAATTCATATCCTTAATTATCATTTGGTTGCAACACATCCCCCCTCCATTCCTACTAATTCAGGGGTCATTTTGATCTGTTCTTTTTAGACACCTTCATTTCTTTTGGGTGTATTGAGCCCAAGTCATAACTATAGTTTTCCTATGCCACCTTTATTGGATCAAGAAAATGTAGGAAACTGAACATACTTAGGAAATTAATATAATCATTCTCTTGATTGATTAAGAAGTCTTCTCTCCAACCTAGATCATGTAATTTGGATTTTTCTACARAGGCATTTTTTRTGCRTATCTAGTTTTTTTKKKGGGCTAGGTCTTTATCTAGTATGTATTTRGACCAATATATAAGGGTATTTTAATAATTTATCCATAGATCCTAATTTACTGTTTAGTTCAAGATACTTTATGAAAATTGTTAATCTAAATGGAAGTCTAGTTTTCTATATCTCAAACATGCATTTCACATTTTAATCCAATGCACACATCTAGTTCACGTTTCAATCCAATTCACACTAACAATGATGATATCCATGCACAGTAAATATAAAGACAATTGTATTTTTGGTACATGGATAATGTCAAGGGATTGGAAAAAAAATTAAAACTCTCCATGAGAAACCCTAGACAGAGGTCCAGAAAAATAGTTCAAACAAAAAAATGTCACTATGTAGGAGCGGGTCGAATACATTCTTAAGAAGTATTAAAAATATAGAAATAAATATACTATGAACATCACCAATCCCGAATTCATGCAAGATGCCAAATAGTAGGTTCATGACACTTTGAAGAATTCTTCTCATGTAAAAGGTAGAGTTAAAAATATAAAATTACTTGACAATTGTCGGGCTATAAACAACAATGCTTTCAAGTTAGAAATAAAAAAATAAGTTATGCCTATTCTAAAAGGTGATGCAAAATTGGTATGATGCAAAATTGGTTGGGGAAAATCATATGATGTACCTAATATGTAGAATAAGGATCATGATGATGCTTACAAAATACAAGATGCCACAAAGATTTTTGTCATCACTCATACACCAAATGTCTAGCTACGTTAGACAACAATTACATAATTGCATTATTACTCACAATGTTGATTCTTTGTCCCTCACTCATTCTCATACTACAATATTCTAACACAACTCCATTACATGTACAACATTTCTAACACTATGATTAGGGGTCTTATGAATTCAGACCAGTTAAAGGATGCAAGCAACATATTGTATCCTAATCTTATGACATTCAACGCTCACTCACCATTGCACAAGACAAAACTCAGATGCAAACCCTTAACATTAATGACCCAAAGCCTACTTTAAAGAAATTCATAAGGGATATTTATTCCATTTAAGTTTGATCCCAAACACACTTAGTGGTGTCTCACCTACAGACCTATCCAAATCCCTTAGAGAAATTGAAAACTACCCTTTACATCTTCAAGCAAATGTAGTAAGCATGGTTACTACATCGACATGCACAGTGTAATAAAGCCAATGAAAATGCACGCAAACCTAAACTTGCGGGAAAAAAACCAAACCCAAACCCTAGCATAAATTTACCTAAATAATTAAACCAATGGCCAAAAAAATCTTCATGACATTTCTAGTCTGTTGAAAAACAAAACGAGGGTCAACAAGTTTGTAGGAATAAGTTCCTATCAATTTAAAATGCCTCTGTAACCACCATATCATCCTTTGTCAATGTATTATGGTATGTATTTTCCATTCGACAAAGAACTCCTCCATTTCTTTGCAATAAGAACCACAAGACACATTAAAATAAGACATAGATGCTAGAAACATAAGAATATAGAGGAGATTCCAGCTCTAATTCCCTTCGTTTAGTGTAGTGGTTGGTCATCAAAGAGTACATAAACCATGGCATTTTGTTTATTTATCCATGGTCTCTATGCTTTCCTCACATCAATTGCTTGAAAGGACTAATCATTACTCACTAGAATGGATTTTAACCCAAGAAAGAAAATCATAGAGACAAAATCATTGCACCCACCTTTTGTGGTTGCTAAAGTAGAGGAAACCACAACAAACATGGAGTAAACAAGGAGTGTACACATTACAATCCATAGATAAAGGAGAATGAGAAGGAAAAATTATTTATATTGTGCATAAGAAGCACAGGCGTGGTTGAGTGGATGATTGGCCAAATATGCAAGACCAAAATTACTAATGACAAGGACAAGGAGAGATGAACGAGCTTAATTATCCATGGTGAACACATATTGGAGCTCATTGAAAACCACCAAGGAATGACAAGGAGAGATGAACGGGCTTAATTATCCATAGTGAACACATATTGGAGCTCATTCAAAACCACCAAGAAATGACAAGAAGAGATGAACGGGATTAATTTTCCATGGTTAACACATATTGGAGCTCATTGAAAACCACCAAGGAGTGGGGCAATGAAGGGAAATGAACCATATGGACATGAAGACTTACTAAATTCACTATGAATTTAAGAGCTCACCTACCCTTCTCGACACAGACATCAAACCTCGCCATTTCATACTAGAGTTGGACATCAAACATGGCCATTTCATATTAGACTTGGTGGTGTTCAAGGAACCAATGAAACCATTTAAAAGGTGGACCCCACTAATAACATAATGTAACCAATCTAATCCACCAAATGTAACATTATGACTACATTTGATTTTTTCAAAATAATTATATCTTAATAAATATCACCAAATCAATACATAAATTTACAACAAGAAAGTCCTGATTAAAAAACGTGATACACGTAAATATTATACTAACGGTGCATAATTAGAAGAAACTAAATGTTCGGTGGATGGATAGATTTCCATGTCAAATTAAAAGTGCATAGTTATAAAAGAAACTAAATATGTTTCTAATTATATCCTCTCCACGGTTCGAGTTATTTGTTAGTGCAGAGCATTGTTTAAGTGTTTGATGTTTTGGTTTTTTAGTTGAAATTTGGTGATATAAATTTAGATGAGTTTAAATTGTAATTTTGAATGTATAAATGAATGGAGTGTGTTAATAAACACTTAAAACATGTGGATACATGAAAATAATCATGATTGTTTGATCTTTACCATGAAAATGTGATTCATGTGTTTTTTTTGTTTTTTTTTTCGAAACAAAAAAGACTTTTCAACGTGTCATTTACCTCGGAGTCCGGACCACTTTCTCAATTATTCTCCAATTGTTCCATGGATCTGACGTCATGAATCCCATTGCGTCATTTCTAGCACGTGAAAAACATGAAATGAATTGTGGCTTGCATATAGGTAGAGTTTTTTTTTCCCTAAACCTTAGGACTCAGGGGCTTAGAAGTTGGAGTTGAAAGGTAGCATACGAAGGAGTAGACCAGGTTGGAATTTGGAAGGGGGAATGTTTATTATCAGGTTTTTCAGTAAATATTATTAAAACTTTATATTATAAAATATGGTTAAAAGTTATTTTCATAAAATTAATTTTGATTGTTGCATTTTTAGGTGGACGTTGTGATATGTGATGTTAACTTCCTTCTTTTGTTTGATCTTGTATATAAACTCTTTATCCTCCTCTAATCCATTCTATTTGAATTTAAAAAAAAAATCTTCATCTAATCTCTTTTATTTGAATTTAAAAAAAATAGAAATCTATACGGTAAAAACAACTAAAAATGAAATTCCAACAACCAATTGTAGTGGGAGAATGATGATGGTTAATATGTAAAGTTACAGATGTAATATAATATGCATAAACATAAATATTCAGCACATATCAATGGAACAACAAAATATTGAGAAGAGAAACACTAAAATCATACTTTTATTCAGGAAAACAATGTTCACTTGCCTCTTCGAGGGGGAAACTTCGAGAAAAGCAGAGTTCTATTACAATAATTCTCAAGACAAGACTTCTCATGCTGTCGACTTCTATTTATACTAAATCTATCAACCAAAAAAACAATCTAGAGGAAGATCTTCTAGAAGCGGAAGCTTCTAGTAGGTCTTCTTACATTTGACTTATTCTTCTGTATTACCAAGCCTTATTAATATTGACCTTTATTACATGGAAAATATATGATGCTACCTACGTGAGGGCTTAGGGAGGTTAGTTCCCTAACATGCCCTCCCCCTTAAAAGACAACCTTGTCCTCAAGGCTTGAGATGAGGAAATTGTTGCAGAATGGTAGTTGGGTCCCGAGTGGCATCCACTGGAGTTGTATCTTTCCATTGTACTAACACTTCCTTGATGGTGTGATGATGGAAATGATGCTCATTCTATTCCAATACTTCTTATGGATGCAACCATATGGAGCCTTCTTCATCCAACTCGGGAAGACTGGTTCGAGTTTGGCACTTCGTTCGAATCACCTTCTTTAAGCATGAGACATGAAAAACATGATGGAGCTTAGAATGACTAGAAAAAGATAATTGATAGGCCACCTGTCCCACTTGCTTGAGAATTGTATAAGGACCATAAAATTTTGGCGCCAATTTCTGACAATGGTCATCCTTGAGTGAAGTCTTCTTATAAGGTTGCAATCGAAGAAACACCTGGTCCCCTTCAACAAATTGGCATTCTAAGCGACCTTGATCTGCTTGTTGCTTCATGCGATTCTGAACCATGACCAAATTTTCCTTGAGGGTACAGAGAATAGCCTCTCAATATGTAAGAGTTTGATCAACCGTCTGGACCTTCGAGACACCAAGCATGTATGAGAGAACTGAAGGTGGATTTTGTCCATATACTGCTTCAAAAGGAGTCATGCGAGTAGTTGTATGGTAAGAAGTGTTATACCACCATTCAACTATGAGTAAGCATTGAGCCCACTGATTTTTCCTCTCAGATGAAAAACACCTCAAAGATGTTTCCAAACACTTGTTGACAACTTTAGTTTGGCAATCAGTCTGGAGATGATAGGCGGTGCTAAGATGCAAGCGGGTTCCCTGTAGCCTGAACAATTCTTGCCAAAAAACGCTGGTGAAAGTAGGATGTCGGTAAGAGAAAATAGAATGAGGCATGCCATGAAGTTTGAATATATTATCCATGAAACTTGAGCCACTATGGATGCGACGAAGGGATGTTGCAGAGCACAGAAATGAGCATATTTGGAAAGACAATCCATAGAAATATCTCACCAAATAGAAGGGGTCGGAATGTTCTTTGGGATTTGATTGTTTCTCCCTTGTTGCATTGATAGATATCACATTCAGCCACAAAAGTTTGGATGTCTTGTTTCATAACATCCTAGAAAAAAGAATGGTTGACCCTTTCATAGGGTTTGGTAAACCCTGAATGCCCGATTATAGGTGAAGCATGAAGCTGAGAAAGCACTGTGGATTTAAGTTGTGACCAGTTTCTTAAATATAGGCGGCCTTTGCAGTGAAGCTCATTATTGTGCCAAGAGTACCCTGGAGAAGATGGACAATTTTCTTGCAAATGCTGGATGAGATGAGATATTTTGGGATCTTGGAACCTTTCCTAGCGAGCATCATGGAGACTATCTAGTACAACAAAAAAGAGGGAAAAGAGGGACCCTTCCTTCTTCATATTTTTGGGAAAGAGAGTCAACGACCACATTTTCTTTTCCCTTCTTGTAAATGATCTCATAATTGTAGTTGAATAGCTTGGGTACCCATTTTTGTTTCTTTGGAGAGGAAATTCTTTGTTCTAGAAAATACTTGAGGATCTGGTGATCAATTTTAATCTAGAAGTCTTGCCCCAATAGATGAGGACGTCATAGATCCATTGCATGAAGAATAGACAAAATTTCCTTTTCATAGATTGATTGGCCCAAATTTATGTCTGAAATTTGTTTGTTGGTGAAGGCCAAAGGCCTACCCTCTTGCATGAGGACCACCCCAATTCCTTTTCTAGAAGCATCACATTCCAAGAAAAAGGTCATGGTGAAGTCTGGAAGAGCCATGACCAACGTCCTGCACATAGCCGCTTTCAAGGCATGGTAGGATTTTCCAGTTGTTGGAGTCGAGTTGAAGGAATTATTTTTAAGGAGAGTCGTGAGAGGTGCTGCAATTTTTCCATAATTCTTAACAAACTTGAGATAATAACCTGTTAAACCCATAAAGCCATGCAAGATATTAAGAGTTTCAAAGTAAGGCCAATCCTGCATACCTTCAATTTTCTTATGATCCAACCTTACACTATCATTTCCAACACTATGACCCAGGTACTCCACTTTTGAGGCTCCAAAGGAACCTTTATATTATATGAGGAAAATTTTGTGTTGAGAGAGGATATGAAGAACTCGATCCACATGGGCAAGATGGGATTTCCAAGTTTTACTATAGATCAGAATATCATCAAATAAAACTAAGACAAAATGACATAGAAAAGGACGAAAGACGTGATTCATGAGACTTTGGAAGGTTGATGGAGCATTACAAAGGCCAAAGGGCATGACCAATAACTCATAGTGACCCTCATGAGTTCTAAAGGAAGTATTTGGAATGTGTTCTTCTTTCATATGGATATGGTGGTAGCCAGATCAGAGATCAAGTTCAATAAAGTATTGGGCACCGCTCAATTCATCTAAGAATAAGAAACTTGTCTTTGATGGTGAGTTTATTGAGGGAACAAAATTTTGGACACATAGGCCAATTAACTTGTTTCTTGAGTACCATGACCATAGGAGAAGAATAGGGGATGGTACTAGGATGGATAACACCCACTTCAATCAATTCTTGCATGATTTTCTCAATTTCATTCTTCTGGGAAAATGGATGATGATAAGGGTGAACATTGGGAGGGAGACTACTAAGGATAAGTGGAATGGAATGATCATCAACACCATAGGAAGGGGAAAGTCCCTGGGGAGTGGAAAAAATATCTTGGTGTTTGGATATGAGAGATTGGATGTCAATATGCACATAAGGTGTATCAAATGCTTGAATAGAATGGAGTTCGACGATAATACCTTAATGACATTTTTCTAGAATCTTTTCCATGCATTGGGAACTAATGATATCAGGGGAACCTGTTGTGATGCCTTGGAATCGATATTGTTGTCCATCTTGTTGGAATTTCATGGTTAATTCCTTAAAATCCATGAGAATGGGGCTCGAAGTGCATAACCATTCAACACCTAGCATAATGTCACAATTGCCAATTTCAATGGAAAAAATATGAGATTTCAGGTGGTACTATCCAATTTGAAGATGTACATTTTCACAATGCCGACTACATTTCATGGAACCACCATTAGCTATCATGATTTAAAATTGTTGATGACGCGAATATAGCAATTGATGTCCTTGGAAATGCGATGGTGAATAAAATTATGGGTGCTTCCACTGTCAACAAGGATAATGACTTTCCTATGTTTAATATAGCCAATAAGCTTGAGGGTTTGAGGAGTAGAGAAGCATGTGAGGGCATGTAATGAAATCAATGGTTCAACTTCCTATGGGTCAGCAGGTGGAGTAGTAGCGTCATGAAGGGGTAGCTCTTCAACTATGGGAACTTCATATTCTTCTTTTGCAACATCCTATGAAATGACCATAAGAAGATTTTATTCATTACACTTGTTCCCGAAAAAATATTGTCATCACAATTATAGAAAAGACCTTTGATTTGGAATTCAACCATTTCTTCCCATGTTAACTTTTGGACCTTGAGAGGAGTGGCCTAAGGGGAAAGTGGGTTGGGTTTAGGGCAGGGAACAAGAGTGGGTTTTCTACTCTAGGAAAAAATGACCCGTTGTGCCTCCTTAGCATGCTTTGTGGCTTCCAACCAAGTCGAGGGGAAAACCATAATGACCTAGGCATGAATTTCATCCTCGAGGCCACTGATAAAGAATTCCTTAAAGAAATCATCTGTCATGCCCTCTGTTCTGAAAGCCAAGTGATAAAAGGAAGCAATAACATATTATACTATGTCATATTGTTTCATCTTGGTCATATGTCCTAAATGATGGGTGTTTGTGTCAAAGCATTCACACAGTTCAGCAACAAATTGTGACCAAGCAACATATTGTTGGCATGCATTGTGACGTCATTGCCATCTTTCCAAATCCAAATAGAGAATTCCATAACGAAGCTTGGTTAACTCATCATTGATACCATGTAGGGAGAAAAAATATTCCATTTGAGTAACCCATGCTTGTGGATCCGATCCATCAATTTGTTTACCTCAACTCTAGGAAGATGGGGGTCATGAGGTAGGTAGTTGAAATGAGATGAGAGAGGTTGATTGGAGTCACCACCTTCAATATAAAGAGGAGGGTCAAAGGAGGATGAAGCCTAGAATTTGGTCATGAATTGGTGGAGTGTGGAATGGAATGCATTAATTTGGCCACCTAGCAGGTCTTTGAATTCACCAATGGTGCTATGGAGTTGGTCTTGGATGATGTCTATTTTTGCACGAATGGTCGGAATGTCCTTGTTTACTCTGTCCTGAAGGGAAGCTAGATCGGTACTGGGTTTCTAATTGGTTTCTTCTTGGAAGGTGGGTGCTATGATGGAAATAGGGGTGGATCCACGGGGTCAAAGAAAGAGTTGAAAATGATAGGTATGACAATGATCATGGTGAAAAGGGGAATCCAATAAGATATGTCCCTAATAATGGGGTCGGAAGGGAAGTCAGACCACAGGAAAACAAATATTGAAAATTATAAGTATCACTACAATTAGGATGAAAAGATAAATGCAATGGGATAGGTCTAAAATAAGAGTGCGGGAAGGCCCCATATTTTTTTTTCAACTCCTACGGAATTATACTCTGATTTGAATAATACTGCAATGTTGAAAGGCCCAAATTCTTAACAGGAAAAAATGTGTAGTAATTTCACAACCAGAATGAAGGAGGTAAAGTTGCACGTCAATAAATCTTGTCTTTTTTGTTTATGTTTCCATACCAAGGGTTAGGGTATTCAAGGTGTCTACAAACAAGGGTTTTCCCTGTGGTATAGCTCTCAGATATACGTGTAGGGTCCAACTGTAGTACTTGGCCCAATATCTCAGGGCACCAACTAAGGAGGCTAGACTGTGCCCTTAGTTGTACTACCCAACTACCCAGGTACTAGAGAATATCTTCCCAAGTGTTGTTCTCGGTAGCACTATAACATTCAGGAGGCCGATTGGTTTATCTACGAAGGGCTTGAGGATATCTAGGTCAATCCATATACAAGTGTTATATGATGCGCTACCACTCGAAGGGGTACTGATAAGGGTTACAAGGGTGGCCAACAATGTGCGCTTAAGTACCACTTGTAGTTCATGTGTATATGATTCTCCTCGACCGCAGATTTATGCATTGACTAATAGATATTTGTATCTTTAAGACACAAGAATACATCTCTACCCTGGAAAAAAATAACCCATAATTTTCTGCCAAGGAAAATGCTTTGATACCACTTGTAAGGTACTAGATGTAATATAATATGTAGAAACAAAATTATTCAATAGATATCAAAGGAACAACGTAATATTGAGAGGAGAAACACCAAAATGATACCTTTATTCAAGAAAGAAATATTCACTTGCCTCTTCGAGGGAGAAACCTCCAGCAGAGAAGATATCTATTACAATAATTCTCAAGACAATACTTCCCTTGCCCTCGACTCTTATTCATACTAAATCTATCTACCAAAAGAACAATCTAGAGGAATATCTTCTAGAAGTGAAAGCTTCTATTAGGTCCTCTTACATTTGACTTATTCTTCCTTATTACTAGGCCTTATTAATGTTGTCCTTTATTACATGGAAAATATATTATTCTACCTACGTGAGAGGTTAGGGAGGTTAGGTACCTAACATAATAAGCACCCAAAATCAATTTATTTAAGACTATTTTCAAAACCTACTTGTCGATTGTCATTGTTCCTAGTTCCCTTATACTTTCACATGGCCATGGCTCCCATATGCCATAAAATGGATGAAACCTCTACCAAAAAACTCCTGCCAGATACCATGTTTCCAAGAAAACTTAAACATTGTCACAAATTCCATATAAACTATGAGAGTTAATGGAAGTGGTGGATTATACATCCACCTACATGTGTTCAATGCCATCTCCATGCTCGAGATTTCAAAATCGGTAGGGTACCCAAAATTTCAAACTAAGCGAGGAAAAATGAAATGATAAACCCTATTAGATACCATGTTAGGAAAATGTTAAATGTATTCACCATTTCCATATACACTAGGAGAGTTGATACAAGTGGTGGATTAGACCATAGTTACCAAATTCGTCTGAATCAGACTGAAGAATTTGAAAATTCGACATTGAATCGAACTGAAGAATTTGAAAATTTGAAAGTTCGATTTGATTCAACCAATAATATGTTAAGTTCAATTAGATACGGGAAATCAGATCAGATGTATCGTCGTAGGCTTCCACAGTTCGACGAGTAAATATCCAGAACCGTGGAGCGAGAAGAGCCAATCCATTCATGGAATAATCAACTTAGATTTCAGGTTATGGATTGGGTAATAGGTATCGATCGACATGGATAAATACAAATTTAAGTAGAAAATTCAAATATCCTAATGATTGGTGATAAAATATCACAATGAGAGTCAAATATCCCTAAAAATGGTTGAAGTTAGCAGCTCCCCGGAGGATCTTTGGCTAGTGGGGAAACATGGCGTATGAATAAAGGGAGAAATAGTTCTAGTCATCCTCCATTTTCATAAGAGAGTATTTTGTGGGCATTCTTTTTGACGCCAAATAAGCAACTCATGTTCCATAACTCACCACCCAAATAGACTGTCTATATCGAGTTAATACTTCTACTTTTCCATGACTTGGTAGTTTTCATTTCTTCTAGCTAGTTGCTTCTTCTATACTGCTAAATGTCCTAGCGGTGCATGCTTCAATGACTTTGTTGGAATAAATGGCTATAGGAATGGTTGCAACTGAGCTGGCTACACTTTGATTAATAGGTCTCCTTTGGCTTGTCATTGAAGGAAGGAAAGGATTTTCTTGCTCAGGTCCACAAAAAATTCAAATGAAGTTGTATCCTTCGTAAATGCATTAAATTTCAAAACAAACAAAGGAAAAAGAACTGAAAATAGATAAAAAGATGAGAAATTTCTAAAATTTTGAAAAACTAAAATAAGTTTAGTATTTGTAGGATGTATACTCCCAAAAACAATTAGTATTGGATTTTAGGTAGTCAATTTTTTTTTCCATATCGAATATAATCTAAATCTTAATTCAAATTTGGACTTGGTAACTATGGATTAGACATCCACTTGCTACATTCAGTGCCACCTCTGCGCCAAATATTTTAAGCTTAGTGGGCCACCTGAACTTTCAAACTCGACAAGATGAAATGAAATGAAATGCATGAGGTAGGGAGAAGAATAAATAGTAGGTAGGTTGTCGATTTCTAGTGGGGTTTGGAGGCCTGAAGAGATGGGTACACGCGACAACTAATATGGGATTCGAACTAAGAAAAAGGAACTCATTTCTTAGCTTTGGAAATAATATGATAAAAAATCTTCCTTACATTATCCCTCTTACATGCGTGTAACTAATTCCCAGTGAAAAATTTGGTGTTTTTGTTATTAAGAGTGATCAACTTCGTCCTCCTCAAGTGTAGCTTTGGCTAAAGGGGGAGGGAGTGATATTATCATATCATTTCTAGGAGAGAATGAAAATATTGCACTAACTATGAGCGGTGCCAAAGTGGCTTCTTATTCCTTGGAATAATTTCTTAGGGAAGACTACAAGAGAGTTTCTTGGGTGAGAACAAGGGCATTGGAGATTATGAATAGGATATGTCTAGATGGGTTTCCCTTGCATGGATTAATTTATGGATCCATCCTTGGCCAGTGATGTGAACTACAGGTTTCCTATTTGCATATTCATGTCAGGGTTGTAGGGCCTCTTTTTCCTGATGGATTTGAAAACATCATTCATGGCCACCAGCAACGACTTCTTGGTGGCCAGCACCAACAACGGTGTTCCGATAAATATTACCATGTGGATAGGCTAAGATTCCCTTTGGACCAAGACTCTTATATTTGGTCCAAAGACATAAGTGAACAAGTGGTTACTACTTTCTCTATAGATCTAACTGAATTAATCAAACAAGAGAGAGAAGAAGAATGTAGTGCACCTTGTCGCGATGTTCATCCTTGCTTCTCCAATCCTGATGCTTGGTCTTGAAGCTCCTCAACGCAACTAAAATATTGCAAAGACTAGCAAAGTAACTCTTCCTCCTACTCTAGATTATTATATAGAGCAAATCTATCTATGAAGACTGAAAAAACAATAGAAAAGAAACGTGAACACATGAACTTGAAGGGAATAGGCCAAGTTTATATTAATTGGAAAGCCAAAAGAGAAACTTACAAAGCATGATTGATGATGCAACACTTCTCCAATCTCTCCTTGTCCATCCCTTGCATGAATCTTGACATTAAATGTTGATTCTTCCTCTACAATCAAAGGTTTTATACCTATAATATTCCCCAAAGAATTAAAGGTTTGATACCTCTAATCTCTTTCCTTTTACTTCACCATGGAAAACCCTCATTATATAGGATTTGGAGGATTAAATATCATGGGGAAGCTCACTCACTAGATCCAAAAAATTGGGATCTCCAAGATTTTTAGGGAGAAAATATCTCTCAAGGATTTTAGGGATAAAATATATCTCAAAATCTACCAAATTAGGATTTTAGTTTGAGAAAATATCTCAATCATCTATGAGATTCTCAACTTATCCTTGAGATTAGGAAACTAAATGTGAGGTGTGTTGAGGAAAATATATGAATTGATCTTACTCAAGCATTTTCAGACTTTACTTGGCTAAAGAAAAGTAGACATGAATATCACCCTATGTTTATAGCCAACAAAAATAACATCCTAACTCACAAGTATTAATTACAAGTGCTTAGGCTAGTCTTTTATCAACAAAAAACTTGTTGGAAATTCACTTTTTATGTAATTTTATGAATATAACAAATGATGAAATAAATGTAAGAACAAAAGTAAAGACAGCAAGATGATAATCAAGATATATGAGACATAAAGCAATCCTTTATTTCATTTCAATTCACCAAAGAGTCATTTTCTTTACAAAATCTCATACAAAAATCTTGGACCAAAATCAAACTTAGACATCCCCGATGGAACATACAAAAGGACCTCTGACAGAAAACCAAAACTGAACTCTAAAAGCTGGATCATCTTGCCATAGATTGTTGCCCACTTGACTCTGCACAATATCCTTTATCATTCATGAAAATTAATTCACAAACAGACAAGTCTACATAGACTATCAAAGATAGATAAACACCTCTGAAGAAAAAGTGTTTGAATGATTTGATTCAGCCTTGAATATTGTTGTCTACAATAAGACCCTACTATCATAAAAGAGAATTAGGCTATGATGAGTATATGAATGAATGAAAACTGAACTATCTCAACATAAACTCAAAGACAAAACCTTAGCATGCTTCTGCTTCTATCCTCCTCTTGTTCTTCCGTTCCTTTTTTCTTTTAACAAATTAGAATTGGTTGAAGAAGTTGAACCAATTCATTAGTTAAGTTAATTAAAAGACTCAACTAACTTTAGTTAGGGGGAAAAGTAATAATTATAATAAGGGTCATAAATAAATAATAACTAGTAGGTGGGACCCCTTGTGACTCCCTTTAGTTCATAACAATCATAACAATCATAACATAAACATTAGTTAAGTAAAACATGCCTCTTTGTGCCTCCCATCAACATATTTACTTTTGGCAATTTAAACTTATGAAATTTGAAATTATTTCAAAAATAATACTCATATATCCAAAATAAACATGTTGTCCAAATATCCCTGAAGTCAAATGTCATAAAACAATAAATATAATAAAAAATCGAAAACCATATTTCCCAGTCTGTGATGAAACCCTTCCTTGATTGTTGGTGTCACCTCTTGATTTTCCTGAGTTTGCCTTTGGCTGTGCAGATCCCTTAGGCCTAATCTTGTTGATCACGTGGGAACAATCGCCCGCCAAATGCATATGGAAGATACAGATTTGTCAGAGTCATTGGAGGGTGAGGAAGGGGTGGCAATGGATTTTCCTTTATCAAGTGCTTGGTGGGCCTTAGTCTTCAATATATTGATAGCATGGGAGGATTGCACTGGCGAGTGGTTAGGGGTAGCTTGAACAATGGGATTCAAAGTTGGAGGAGCAGGTAAAGAAAAGTTAGGCCAGCCACAATGTTGGGAGACTGTCGGGTGAATAATCTCCTACCATCCATCATTTTCAGGGACCTCAGGTTGTAAGGAGAGTCAAGACATGAGGAGGTACAGGGATACTAGGGGATTACGGGGCTTGGAAAGGAGGCCTTTCAAGCCTAGGTTGGACTATTCCCTACCCAATCTAGTTAAAGAATCTGGCATGAAACAATTGGCCAAGATCTTCTGAATCAACGTCAAAATGTATGGAGAACCTAGGCCTTATTGGGCCTCAGTTCCAATTACCTCTACCTTTGTTTCCTCGGTAATGGCTTCCTCGACTGAAAAAACTCATCCTACATGCGTGATCGATTAGAAAATAATCTTTTAGATAACCATACATGACAACTCGTTAAAAATATGAAATAGATTTGGCTCAGAATGTATCAGACTCATGCAATCCAATCCATACAAATTGTTTTACTATTAATCAATGAGCAGGGGGGTGAAACAAGGTTCTAGGATATGTGAGGGGTTTGTATTGAGCGAAAAAATGATATAATGAAAGGGGAGAAGCATGCTCATTTCTCAATGACAACAATAATCAACTGTAAAGAAAACCGATAAAAACTCATTGCAATCCACACAAGACACTGCCACTTTCATCCATTTTAACACATAAATTCTCTTGACTGTAATCAATCTCAGAACAGGGAGTGAAAAAGGAATATGGGAGGTGACGGGGTTTGTAATTAGTGGAAAGTGAAATAATGGAAGGGAAGAAGGATGGTTATTATTCATGGAATTAATTAAGTGATCCATAAAACATTCAGTGAAAGGAGATGCATCAACCATCAATCACTTGACTAAATAATAATTTATGTGCATTTAGCAAGTTCACTGTTCAAAATGAAATGTCCCACTCAGTGCCATCACAAAACAACGGGCATCCTATACAATTTGCAAGAGGTTTTGCTCCCTTCATTCACACACTCTACATTTTATAACAATTTACGAACATTACCCATTTCCAATATGTAACTATCAAAATCAACGACTGCCCATGCATTTATTCAATCCACAACTATACTCAAAAGTCATGTTTTCAAAATAATAATGAAGTTACTATTACTGCAATAGAGACCATCAAAATGCAATGATATTCGTTGACATATATATGCAGTAACCAAAATAATCAAGAAAAAAATTCCACACCTGAAATGACAATTAATCATACAACCAACAACCACCATTTATACACAAGCTATGCACAGGGTAATTTGCCCAGGCAATGTAGTTCTGCCACTGTAAAAGAAAAACAATTCAATGTGATTTAAAATCCGGGTCACCTATCCAACATGAACGTCATCAACAACATGCTTGCTTTAACCAGTGATCGATTGCAATAAATAACATGCTTAAAACTCTATGGGTATCCTTGAGTATGAGAAACAAGCTATCCATACCACACACAGTGCACAACCAACAAAAATCCACGGTGCAACATTTCCTCTTAGCACAACAAACACACATTCATGGTAATAACTAAACATATCGGTTGAGCCATCGATTTAATATAAGATTGCTTCGATTTAGTCACGCTGTGATCGAATATGCTGTGCACACTCAAGTCTATACAACCAACAAGCACAAGGATGCAATGGATATACTTTCTGTAGTTACCCAGTCCAATAATCATTCGGTCCCAAGAAAAACATAGTTATCATGCCCAATATTTCATTTTGAAAAATACCATACACACAACGTGACATGCGTGATCAACACCAAGCATTTTTAACCAATGCCATCTATCATCCGAAAATTATTAGTGCAAATACTAGTGACTGTAAATCAACCAAACAATTTTCCACTGTTGTAGAAAATCAATCAACCGAACAAGCTGTGGTAGCTATGCATACCCATGCATCCAATCAAATCGGGGAAGAGGCCCTTTCCACTAAAAATACTAAGCTATTAACATAAGGAGGGTGGTTGTACCTTTTGAAAGTGCAATTGGCAACGAAGGGTTTATCCTTATCATCACAGATGTAGTAACTAAATTCTAAAACAACAGGACTGCCATACGACCAACTAGGAGAATTCGTATTCACAAGTAATCGACCATACATTCGATCCACGATAACCCGTAGAAACTTGACAAGAACGACAATCTCCTTTACAAAATTTGAGACTGGAGGGTTAAGGGTCTACTCTATAGCCAACACCAGGGAACATAGCCAACTCCTCGTAATGGTGGAACTTTCGAGGCTAAGGTTGTGCACATAGAGAGACACATGATTCATTTGTGGACAGGTAACAATCCATGGCAGGGAACCAAAAAAAAAAGGGGTGAAGCTCTCATTCGGTTGGACAATTTATTTAATGCATGCAGGGTATAACCCTCATGTTCTTCATCCAAACTACCACAGTACTGAGGTGAATACAGGGCCGCATTAAGAACAAAGCACTCACTTCGTGACCCTTAGTGATGGAAACAACCAATGTCGAAGTGAAACACAACATAGTGACGCAGAAAACCTTCAACCATTAAACCCAAGAAAGCGAGAGACTGGATTTAGTGACAGTGCGTGAAGATAGATATCCATCCAAGACTTAAACAAAAACACTCTAACTAAACCAGTAATGGTAACAGAGAGCTATCACCAGGAAGACCAATAACTTCTACGAACTCAAAAATATTACAGGAAGAACCATCCACTCTTCATTTAGGAACCAAAATTTCACACAGTTGCAATGCTAAAGAAAAACACAAACCCATACACCTGATCCAGTAATCATTTCCTAATGAGAGAGAATTCATGAATGGCCAAAAAAAAGGACATACCTATTAATCGAATTCCTTAAAACAAGAGTTGGCCGAGTGGTTCCTCCTTGCTAAAATTTCGGGTCATAACATAGCAGCAAGATCGAACAATAGCCCGACTATGGTGGCGGCCAACGGGAAGAGTAAAGGTGACATGCAATAAATTCACGTCGCCTCCACCCACATCTCATTAAATCAACAGTACATGCCAACAAATTCTCCATTAACATGACTAATCAAACATGTATCGAAACCATCACCACATTAAAAGCCAGTAGCGCAATCACCATATCCCATTTCACATCGTATAACTCAAAACAAATCGCCTAACCATCAATGTTCACCACCTTATCAAATGAGCCGCCGACGTTCAATCTATCCAAAACATACCATATGTATATCGTCCACATAATTCCATTAACCATTGCATAACCATTAGAATTATCACCTTGCCAAACGCGCCACCAACATTTCAACCATATGCATATTAAACATGTAATTCAATCACAATTTCATAACCATTTACTTGTTATCTAGGTTTTAGCAATAATCATCTAGTATTTTCATGCATGTAGTATAGTTAGAATAGCTTTAAAATTTTCCCCTAGCAATTGTGTCTCATTTCCTTCAAATTATTTGCATGTGGTATTGCAAAACTAGTTCCCTTTTCTTTGCATTTGTTATATATTTTTTCCTTTCATTTAATTTCACTAACATGTTTGTTAAGTAGGTGCGATAAGAATAGACAGTAATGACATTAATGAATAGCATAGGCTATGGTAACATAAGGAATCAACCCTTCATAAGCTCAATTTATAACCAATACCAACAAGATCTTCATCAACCATGTGAGCCGTGTCGCACATCATCTCAACATAAAAAATGAACTGATTTTCTCTCCAATAGTTCAAGGGGGTCCCACCTACTAGTATTATTTAGTTTTTAGAATAATAGCCTTTAGCAACACTTTGTGGGTGAAACTTCGTTGACGTTTTCAATCGTCAACAGACTAGCAACTCCATAGGGAAATTTGTTTTTAACATATTTAGAACTCAAGACTCATGGTTTCCCAGACCAAAACAGGAGGCCAAGAAGTCATAACTCAGATGATTATGCAACAGGGGGAAGTGAGGGGATTTAATGGAAAGATGACCGGGAATTTGGGAATAATTCATGAAAAGTGTTAAGTATGAGGGGTTTTACCACTGTATGCATAATAATTTGACTAGAATTTTCTCTCTAACTTTTAGGAGGAAAACTTTTTAAACTTGCTCTTAAAATCTCGATGGGTGAAGAAAAGGAAAGAAGAAGATAACCAACTCTTTACAGGACAACAGCGGAAAAAATGTAACAATTTCAAGGGTCCTTCATAGGAGCATCATAACATCTGTGTAAGCTTGATTGTTATTAACTAACAATGCTTTGCAAGAGTGTCATTGTGGCAAAATTGATCCAACATCCTATTTAACCAAATTAATTAAAATATAAGAAGAAACCAAAACATGATAGAAGTAAAATGTAGAACTAAAACAACTGCAATAAAAGACAGAAATGAAGCGCAGCAAGGATAAAAAAATAAAAAATAAATAAAATAAACTTAACTTGGAAAGAAGAAATCAAAGTACTATGAAGCAAAGAAAAAAAGCACAAAAATTGAAAGCATAGATAGGCTACTAATATACAACAAAATCTAGACAACATTAGAACGTTTCATGTTGGTTCCTCACAATATTTCAAGCAAGGGCTGCTAGTGTTGTAGGGAAACAATTGCTCCTGTAAATATTTTGAGATATAAGAATTAGTATCCAAGACAAAAGCAATTTGTAAAGGTCCGATCACCTAGAAATTTGATGTAATCATCATTCCCTTGACACACACAATTATCTCATTAAGATAGAGATGGAGACTGACCAATTCATCGAGAGTCATGTGCATAGCTTTTTTAAAAGTAGTACCTGTATCAAGTAAGCTAAAAAGCCGACATATGTAAGGCATGGTATCTCAATTAGTAATGAAAGTGGTTTTGTGAACATTTTCCCCTTTTACTTTGATTTTATTGTAACCAAACAAACTGTCAAGTAAGGGTCTTAACTGTGACTCTGAAACCCGTTGCAAAAACATTTCAATAATGAGAGGGGAAAAGGGATTTCTCATAATCGATTTCCTAAAAGTTCGAAGACTAATGCAAGTTATGATATTACCAGTGGTCCCCGAGGCCGATTTCCAAATTGAGACCCATTCAGGGTGGGATGAAAAAAACATTCCAGCCCTTAATAAATCTCTCAAATCCCTTCGAAAGGGTACTTCCGATGCAGAGTTAACAAATTCTTTTTTTTCCCCAGCTATTTCATGATATGCTGAATAATACCAGGATCAAAACCACGAAGATCCTCATAAGACCAAGAAAAAAACTTTTGAGATTAACCAAGTAGTCTGGTGGACCTCTTCTCTTCTTTACTAGAACATTGGACCTTTATTTTAATATTGGTCAAAGGTTCAAATGTCCTAATGTTCAGGAGGATGGTTTCAATCACCTTCTTCTGTAACTCCTCTTCTTTTTGTTTTTCTTTATTGCCTACAACACTCAAAGAAAATGAACTCTAAAGAGTAGTCAAGCCCTCAAGAATCTTATTATTTTCTATAGATATAATCCCCTGAAGCTCGAGAGGTTCATTTTGAATGAAAACACAAATTCTCTCATCGTTAGGGATGGCCTTCAAGAATTCTTCATTTTCATAAATGTATGGACGATGCAGAGATTGGAAAGCACAATCAGGGCAGTGAGGTAAGAGTTGTTGAGTAGGAGAGGTTGCAAAGACAACTAACCGATCATCTATTGAATTCAACTCCTTCTTAACATGAGTGATGTTGAAAGATAGAAGGGTCAATACAAGTGTCCAAACAGTTTGGAAGTATTGTTCCATTAGTTTGTCGCTAAGAGAGCATGTCTTACATATTGTGTTCACAACAAGCTCAACATTTCCAAAAATTTAAAGGTGACCACAACCAATATTAAGGGTGTTATCAATGCCTAAAAACAAAGCTTCAATTTCAGTGACATTGTTTGAACAAGAAAAATCCAACCTGTATGACAGATTATGAATTTTTCCTACAGGGGAAACCAAGATAATACCGGCCCCGTTACCTTCGTTAGAGTGTGAATCATCAAAGTGCATACACCATAATTCATCATCTGAATCAATTCCTTCCAGAGGAATATTATCCTCTTCAACAAAGATGGAATACACTCCTATGTCTTCTTCGATATAGTTTACGCTAGATTTTGGAACACTCTCTATTTAGGGTGAAATTCTTCCTTCTCTAAGGACTATAATATTCTTACCATTCCGAGGAATGGATAAATGTGTCTCGTCGAGTGAGAGGTATCCACGTGTTAGGGATTTCCAATATCTCCCCAAGATAATTGAATAATTTCTCACAGGCATATCAATCACCTAAATGTTGAGGGTTGTCCTTATCTCAGTATGAGCGCATAAAACCAAGGTTACATCTTTAATCTCGCCTATGGTTGTTTGTTGTATACTATTATAGGAGAGCATGCTTCTGGAATTTTCGTTTGTACATGAAAAGCCTAGATCTTCCATAATAATATTCGACGTGACACTTGGGCTTGAACCACCATCAATGAGGCAACAATGGGCAATCTTATCCATGATCTTTAAAGAAATATAAAAAGGGGGGGGGTTTACAGGGTATCTAAAGTTATGTACACCTAATTTATTTACAGAAGAATCCTCTTCATCTACCTCTTCAGAAATATTGGCTACAACGGAAGCTTTTCCTTCCATGAATTTTTTTAGATGCGTATGTTGTTCAGGGATGACAACCATGTCTAGGAGGGTTGAATATGCTTTCATGTTGGCCAATTGATTGAAGATATTTTATTTAGAAGAGGGAGGAGGGGGAGTGATTCTTTGACTCTTAGGAATTTTAGGAACCTGGGACATAACAGCGGTTGAGGAGGAGCTCGGTCTAGAAGAACTACGAGGAGGATCAAATTTACCCTTGGGAGCATAGGCTTTGTTCCTAGTGTTAATAACCATGACATCCTATGGCTCTGCAATGTCTAGGAAAACGATAGTAGCTTCTGGTATTTTACCAAAGATATTATCTCTGGCACTCTTCTTTACCTCACATGTGGTTTCTTCGTGATGCTCCTAGCAAAAGTTACACCAACTCCGAGGCAGGATAGCCTTAGGTTGAAAATTGTTTTCAACCGGATTTCTAAAAGTGGGTGCAGAAGAGGATGAAGCTCCAGGGGTGAGAGGGGATGAAGTACCCTTCCACTCAAATTATATCATATGATTGTTCATATCTTGTACTAGTTGTAAGAGAGCAACCATATTTGTCTGTCTAACTGATTCCCCTTGGGGTAGACCAGTTCGTTCAAGTTGTTCTTCATACTCTGACCAAGTGTGTAGGGAAGAACCGAGATTATCAATGGATTTTTCCTCAAGGCTATGGCAGTAGGGAGAAGGAAATTCATTGTAATAATGCATGAAAGTGGCTTGGTTATGCGGGCGAATAAGTTCGGGGATTTGATTGTACAACTTGGTGAAACGCAAGTTGAAAGTCTTGATGGTCTCACCATCTTTATAAGTGATGTTATTATATTCTCTTAACTTCTCCACATGGATTTTGGGTTGCCCATAAGTGGACCGGAACCAATATATTAACTCATCCCAAGTAGACAATATCTTAGGAGGAAGGTCAAAGAAATCGACTGCAGCCTTCCCTTCCAAGGAATTGACAAACAAGCGCATGCATGTGTCATTGTCGTTGGCCCCTATGTTATGGCCAGCATTAGAAAATGCCCCTAGGTGTTCGTTAGTACTGATAGTGTTATTTCCTTAAAACCTAGGCAAGTGATCTTTAAACTTTGGAAGTGGGTGAGTAGCAGGTGCTAGGTTAATAGGAGAGGATACATGCCATAGTGTGGTTGTGGCATCTTCTTCGAACTGAAAAAGCCCATACTTTTTAATGACTTTGGTGGGGTTTGTGGTAGATTGGACATGGATATGGTGGCTGTATAATCTACCAATCACTGATGACAATGAAGATTGAGAATATGGAGCACTTCCAGTGTCATCAGAGCCACCACTAGATGCCATCTTGTGGATGATAGATGAGGGAAAGAAAGACGAGATGGATGAATCGGATAAAGTCCTCCTTAGAGAACTTTGTTGGATAGATAACACTACGTTTCTTCTTCCTATTTCAGAAATAGGATTGATTTCAGGTGATAAGCTCCTTCTTCTTCTAGAAGCATGAGAATCTAAGGACATGAAAGAAAGGCCAAAACTGAAGAAACAAAAGGTTATTGTTGATTCCTAGGTTGTCTACATATAGCCTCCAATTGTTCTTGAGCACTAATATTGCATTCAATCGCTGCCCAAGAATGGTTAAGTTCGACATAGGTATTGACAGTGTCTAGAATGGTGTTAAATAGGTTCAAAGCAATGTTGGTCTGGTCTTGAAGACCGGGCTCAATATTGGGCTACCTTGCAACAGGAACAGTCATTAATAGAAAAATAATCAAAGAATCAATTTCAGAAAAAGAAATATGTATCGATGAAAAATCGAATATAAATTTTTTAACCAGAGAGATATCGAAGATCTCCCCAGTATGGTCGCCAAATAAATGTCAAGGAAAAGATATGAATTGACCTTACTCAAGCATTATCAGACTTTACTTGTCTAAAGCAAAGTAGATGGGAATATCACCCTATGTTTATAGCCAACAAAAATAACATCCTAACTCACAAGTATTAATTACGAGTACTTAGGATAGTGTTTTATCAACAAAAAGCTTGCTGGAAATTCACTTTTTATGTAATTTTCTGAATATAACAGTTGCTGAAATAAATTTAAGAATAGAAGTAAAGAAACCAAGATGATAATCAATATAAATGAGACATAAAGAAATCCTTTATTTCATTCAAATTCACCAAAGAGTCATTTTCTTTACAAAATCTCATACAAAAATCTTGGACCAAAGTCAAACTTAGACATCCCCGATGGAATATACAAAAGGACCTCTGACAGAAAACCAAAACTGAACTCTAAAAGATGGATCAGCTTGACAAAGATTGTTTCCCACTCGACTCTGCACAGTAGCCTTTATCAGTCATGAAAGTTAATTCATAAATAGACAAGTCTGCACAGACTATCAAAGATAGATCAACACCTATGAAGAACAAGTGTTTGAATGATTTGATTCAGCCCTAAATATTGTTGTCTAAAATAAGACCCTTCTATCATAAAAGAGAATTAGGTTGTGATGAATATATGAATGAATGAAAACTTAACTATCTCAACATAAACTCAAAGAGAAAACCTTAGCATGCTTCTGCTTCTATGCTCCTCTTGTTCCTCCCTTCCTTTTTTCTTTTAACAAATTAGAATTGGTTGAAGAAGTTGAACCAATTCTTTAGTTAAGTTAACTAAAAGACTCAACTAACTTTAGTTAGGGGGAAAAGTAAAAATTATAATAAGGATCATAAATAAATAATAACTAGTAGGTGGGACCCCTTGTGACTCCCTTTAGTTCGTAACAATCATAAAAATCATAACATAACCATTAGTTAAGCACAATATACCTTCTTGTGCCTCCCATCAACATATTTACTTTTGGAAATTTAAACTTATGAAATTTGAAATTATTTCAAAAATAATACTCATATATCCAAAATAAACATGTTGTCCAAAGATCCCTGAAGTCAACTATCATAAAATAATAGATATAATAAAAACTCAAAAACCATATTTCCCAGTCTGTGATCCAACCCTTCCTTGATTGTTGTTGTCACCTCTTGATTTTCTTGAGTTTGTCTTTGGTTGTGTAGAGCCCTTAGTCCTAATCTCGCTGATCACATGGGAACAATAGTCCGTCAAATGCATCAGGGAAGACACATATTTGTCAGAGTCATTGGAGGGTGAGGAAGGGGTGACAATGGCTTTTCCTTTATCAAGTTCATGGTGGGCCTCATTCTTCAATCTCTTGCTAGAATGGGAGGATTTCAATGGTGAGTGGTTAGGGGTCGCTTGAACAATGGGGTTCAAAGGTGGAGGAGTAGGCAAAGACAAGTTGGGCCAGTGACGATGTTGGGAGACTGTCGGGTGGAAAATCTCTTGCCATCCATCATTTTTAGGGACCTCAGGTTGTAAGGAGACCTAAGGAGGTACAGGGATACCGGGGGCTTTCGAGGCTTGGAAAGGAGGCCTTTCAGGCCTAGGTTGGACTATTCCCTTCCCAATCTAGTTAAATAATATGGCATGAAACAATTGACCAAGATCTTCTAAATCAACGTCAAAATGTATGGAGAACTTGGGCCTTCTAGAGCCTCAGTTCTAGTTACCTCTACCACTATTTCCTCGGCCATGGCTTCCTCGACTGAATAAACTCATCCTGCATGTGTGATCGATTAGCAAATAGTATTTTAGATAAACATACATGAAAAATCTTTAAAAATATGAAATAGATTTGGCTCAGAATGTATCAAAATCATGCAATCCAATCCATACAAATTGTTTTACTATTAATCAATGAGTAGGGGGGTGAAACGGGGTTCTGGGATATGTGAGGGGTTTGTATTGAGAGAAAAAATGATATAATGAAAGAGGAGAAGCATGGTTACTGCTCAATGACAACAACAATCAACTGTAAAGCAAACCAATAAAACCTCACTGCAATCCACACAAGACACTACCACTTTCATCCATTTTAACACATAAATTCTCTTGATTGTAATCAATTTCATAACAGGGAGTGAAAAAGGAATATTGGAGATGATGGCGTTTGTAATTAGCGGAAAGTGAAATAATGGAAGGGAATAAGGACGGTTACTGTTCATGGAATTAATTAAGTGATCCATAAAACATTCTGTGAAAGGAGATGCATCAACCATCTATCACTTGACTAAATAATAATTTATGTGTATTTAGCAAGTTCACTGTTCAAAATGAAATGTCCCACACAGTGCCATCACAAAACAACGAGAATCCTATACAATTTGCAAGAGGTTATGTTCCCTTCATTCACACACTCTACAATTTCTAACAATTTACGAACAATACCCATTTCCAATCTGTAACTATCAAAATCAATCACTGCCCATGCATTTCTTCAATCCACAACTATACTCAAAAGTCATGTTTTCAAAATAATAATGAAGTCACTATTACTGAAATAGAGCCCATCAAAATGCAATGATATTCATTAACATATATGTGCAGTAACCAAAATAATCAAGACTAAATTTCCACGCCTGAAATGAAAATTAATCATACAACCAACAACCACCATTTAGACACAAGATATGAACAGGGTAATTTGCCCAGGCAATGTAGTTCTTCCACTGTAAAAGAAAAACAATTCAATGTGATTTAAAAGTTGGGCCACCTATCCAACACGACTGTCATCAACAACATTCCTTCTTTAACCAGTGGTCGATTGTAATAAATAACATGCTTAAAATTCCATGGGTATCCCTGAGTATGAGAAACAAGTTATCCATACCACGCATAGTGCGTAGCTAACAAAACTCCACGGTGCAACATTTCCACTTAGCACAACAAACACACAGTCATGGTAATAACTGAACATATCGGCTAAGCCATCGATTTAATATAAGATTGCTTCAATTTAGTCACACCGTGATCGACTATGTTGTGCACACTCAGGTCTATACAACCAACAAGCACAAGGATGCAGTGGATATACTTTTTGTAGTTACCCAGTCCAATAATCATTTGGTCCCAAGAAAACCATATTTAACATGCCCAATATTTCATTTTGTAAAATACCATATACACAATGCGCCATGCGTGAGAAACACCAAGCATTTGTAACCAATGCCAACTATCATCCGAAAATTATTAGTGAAAATACTAGTGACTATAAATTAACCAAACAATTCACCACTGTTGTAGAAAATCAATCAAACGAACAATTTGTGGTAGCTATGCATACCCACGCATCCAATTGAATCTGTGCAGAGGCCCTTTCCAGTAACAATACTGAGCTATTAACATAAGGAGGGTGGTTGTATATTTTGAAAGTGCAATTGGCAACAAAGGGTTTATCCTTATCATCACAGATGCAGTAACTAAACTCTAAAACAACAGGACTGCCATACAACCAATTGGGCGAATTCGTATTCACAAGTAATCGACCATACATTCAATCCACGATAACCCGTAGAAACTTGACATGTACGACAATCTCCTTTAAAAAAATTGAGACTTGAGGGTTAAGGGTCTACTCTATAGCCAACACTAGGGAACGGAGCCAACTCCTCATAATGGTGGAACTTTCAAGGCAAAGGGTGTGTACATAGAGAGATACATGATTCATTTGTGGACAGGTAACAATCCATGACAGGGGACCAAAAAAAAAGGGTGAGGCTCTCATTCGGCCGGGCAATTTATTTAATGCACGCAGGGTATAACCCTCATGTTCTTCATCCAAACTATGACCATACTGAGGTGAATACAGGGTCGATTTAAGAACATAACACTCACTTTGTGACCCTTAGCGATAGAAACAACCATTGCGGAAGTGAAACACAACATAGTGACGCAGAAAACCTTCGACCATTAAACCCAAGAAAGCTAGAGACTGGATTTAGTGACAGTGCGTGAATATAGCTATCCACCCAAGACTTAAACAAAACCCTCCGACTAAACTAGTAGTGGTAATAGAGAGCTATCACCACGAATACCAATAACCTCTATGAACTCAAAAATATTACAGGAAGAACCATCCACTCTTCATTCAGGAACCAAAATTTCACATAGTTACAATGCTCAGGAAAAACACAAACCCATACACCTGAGCCAGTAATTATTTCATAACCAAAGAGAAGTCACGAATGGCCAAAAAAAAGGACATACATGTTAATCAAATTCCTTAAAATGAGAGTTGGTTGAGCGGTTCCTCCCTGCTAAAATTTCAGATCATAACACAACAGCAAGATCGAACAATAGCCCATCTAAGGTGGAAGCCAACAGGAAAAGTAAAGGTGATGTGTAGTAAATGCATGTCACCTCCACCCACATCTCATTAACTCAATAGTACATGCCAACAAATTCTCTATTAACACGACTAATCAAACATGTATTGAAACCATCACCACATTAAAAGCCAGTAGCGCGATCACCATATCCCATTTCACATCATATAACTCAAACAAAATTGCCTTACCATCAACGTTCACCACCTTATCAAATGAGCCACCGATGTTCAATCTATCCAAACATACCATATATATATCGACCACATAATTACTTTAACCATTGCATAACCATTAGAATTATCACCTTGCCAAATGCGCCACCAACATTTCAACCATATGCATATTAAACATGTAATTCAATCACAATTTCATAACCATTTACTTGCTAGCTAGGGTTTAGAAACAATCATCAAGTATTTTCATGCATGTAGTATAGTTAGGATAGCTTTAAAATATTCCCCTAGCAATTGTGTCTCATTTCCTTCAAATTATTCACATGTGGTATTGCAGAACTAGTTCCCTTTTCTTTGCATTTGTTATAATACTTTTCCTTTCATATAATATCACTAACATGTTTGTTATCCAGGTGCGATAAGAATAGACAGTAATGACATTAATGAATAGAATAGGTTGTAGTAACATAAGGAATCAACCCTTCATAAGCTCAATTTATAACCAATACCAACAATATCTTCATCAACCATGTGATTCGTGTCGCACATCATCTTAACATAAAAAATGAACAGATCTTCTCTCCAATAGTTCAAGGGGTTTCCACCTACTAGTATTATTTAGTTTTTATAATAATAGGATTTAGAAACACTTTGTGGGTGAAACTTCGTTGATGTTTTCAATCATCAACAAGGTGGATTATCACACTAAATTAATTTCATTTTTATGAATAATAATGAATAATTCATGTGAACATAGTATTTTGACCTTCATATAATATATTTCTCCTCCACACTGACTAGGGATTGTGAGAAATATATTTCATGATGTCGAAGGGTTGCGATCTTAGAAAAATAAATTTGACACTAGGTAAGGTCTATACGACAGTTACAACAATGCATGCAACACTTAAAAAGGTGCATATGTCACCTTGTGACATTTTGGTGTGTAAGATATTACCCCTAAAGTGTGAGGTTGGAAGAGAAATTGATGGTCGAAACACTTTACAAATTAGTCAATGCAAGGGTGTTGGAGTAGGAGAACCTTGCATAAGCTGCAAACAATCATCAGTTAGTATACAAGTATGTTCCATTTCTGAGGCAGACATACCTATGCTCAGAATACAAGATGACTCAAAGCATGGTCGTCGACCAATACACTGTGGATCCATGAGAATATTGACTAACGATATGACCACTAGAGATACAATTTGGATACATACCTCCATGAAATGAATTGATCACAGCCACAAAAAATACACAGTGGAGCTACAAGATGACAAAACATAGCCACAGATCAATACAATGTGGATCTATGTGACTGTATATATATATATATATATATATATATATATATATATATATATATATATATATATATACACAAGTAATATTTCCAACATGGTGATTGTACTGAAATATTTTACATTCTAAAATGATCTCCATCACATCCTGGGAAAAGAACATAACAGAGTGAGCACCCAACCTAGGGTCTTTTTCCCAATCTCAATGTGGTACAAATATAGCCATGTGAATAGATGATTTGATGTCGAACATGGTAGAAACCACTTGATTACTGATCATTGATGTATATCATTAAAAAGTGCGAGGGAAATCACCAATGATGACAATTACTCCCAAGGTACCATGGTACATTCCAACGGATGTGAATAAATGAGTCGAGGTCGAATATCTATGGAATCATTCAATCAGAGGTCAATGGTGTAAACCTATTTTCAAAAGTGAGGAGACCTGCCATTGAGACATGTAGATCCCAAGGTACTAACTAGTTTCTAAGTCTAATTATTGGATAGTTTGTTGAAGTCGATAGGAAAAGAACCGTCGAAGGAGGGCCTTGATGTATCCCCCATCATCGACATGAAATTGACACAAGAAAGTGATGTGAGATGGTGAATCGAATCAGTATGGACTGACACAAGAAACGAAAAATTGATAATACTGCATATGGATGGTTTGAAGTGAAACTTCCCTTGAACATTATGAAGCACAACGACTAACTTGGAAACATGACTCAACGAGTACCAAGAACATAATGTGGTGGAAAATAAGAGCACTCTTCGACTATAACAAAAAATTATGAAGACACATAGAATCGGTATGACTCAGAGACAAGTATATTACCAAATTGTAAGACGACACGCAAACAGGTGTCATGTTCAAGAGCGAAAATAACTATCATAACGGATTCCAAAAAACTTGACCCACTTCCTTCAATTTTTTCCCTCATCCAAATAGATGAGTACCTCTTTCTTTTTTAATGACCTTGAGGAGGATAGAAGGTGCTCGGTATAGCTCATCCTTCGGATGAGTCCATCATCACATGTTTAATGAACCTGAAGAAGGAGGGGTTTAGTCATGTATGGGTCCTAGAGATTGGACTCACATAGGTCCTTCAAAGCATAGTTTTATAAGCCCAAAGAAGCTAAAATCGGTGGTTTTTTACGTTTAGAGAGTCTGAAAAGAACGTAAAAATGAATCCATGGATGGCTTTTTCGTAAATTTGATCTCCCAAGTCCGAAAAAAGTGTAAAAAAATACAAGGGAGAAATCTTGTAATCATGCTTGATTAGAGTAGTCCTTTTTCATAATTAGTCTCGTGAGGCCAAAAAAGAGATAAACTACCACTCCAAAGATGCCCCTTCAAACCTTTTAACGAGTGTGAAAGGAAGCAATCTCACTTGAAAATATTTTCATGTTTAGGGAGTCTGAAAAGAGCTTAAAGGAAACTCCAAAGAGTTCTTTTTTCATGTATATTTTATGAGTCTAAGAAAGAGATAAAAGTGTACTTGGTAACCTATTCTCATGTATTAATGAGAACAGAAAAGAACAAATAATGAGCTCGAAAATTCCTAATGTAATGTCCAACGGTTTCGAATGGGACCCATGGATAGTTGATTCTTTTCTCCCAGTTGTGTGATGGAAGCTAGTGTCTTTTCTCCAGCACGATGTCTAGATACTGGAGATCTACTCCCCCCAAGCTTTGTTTCATCCATTGACTCTTCTCCTATCGCCAATTTTTATACCCAATAGACTCCTGGTTACTAATAGGAAAATTTTCACCAAAGGAAGAAAGAGGATCAACTGACATAGGCATATGAAATGAAGGTTGGTTTACGAGATCTAGTGAACGACTTGACTCAACATCTATGAGATCTAGTGAAAGACTGAACTCAATATTTACAAGATCTAGCAAAAGACTCAACTCAACAAGAGAGGTGTCTATTTCATTTTTTAACGAGCTTGACACAGGAAACTAAATTTTCTCATGACCTTTGGGTTTGATTCCTAGACCTTTGTTTCATTTTTTAACGATCTTGTCATAGAGAAGAAAACTATGCTCGCAAGGTAGGTTTCATTTTTACACAAGCTTGAAACTAGAAAAATTGTGCTTGAAGCCTTCTATTTCATTTTTTAACGATATTGACACATAAATGAGAAATTTTCTTGAACTTGGTTTCATTTTTTAATGAGCTCGAAATCGGCAAATAAACTATTCTCAAAGACCTCTACTTGATCATGGATTCAAAGAGGAAAATGCTATGGAAGGAATACATGTCAAGGGACAACCTCAATCATGGCTTCCAAGATATATTCGCTAGATCGAAGAATAATACTCTGGAAGGAATACATGTTGAGGGTAGTGATAGGGGTAGGGAGATAAGGATCTAATAGCCCTATTGAAGAGATCACCATGTCAACTACCAAATCTAATTCAGAAGAAGGGAGAGATTCTTTCTCATTTGGAGTTGAATGCATGGAACAGGTTGCCACATAATTGACCTGTGTCGGGGTGGGTGTCACTTGCATATAAGGATCATCTAGAGAAGTATGATGGTTTACCATCATATGAGGGAAAATGAATGAAAGTTGTTCTATGGTCACTATGTTTCCATTGTGAGGGAAACACATCATTTGAAACACTATGGACACAAGATCCTTCATCACATAAACATAGTCTCGCCCGAGGATAAAATTAAAATCCAAGGGGTCGTGGAATACCATCACATAAATATAGATAGATTTACCTCCTAAAGTAATAGGAAATTGAGGAAGGATCCCTAAAGTTTGAATATCCCTTCAGTTAAAAGCCAACAAATTTTGAGTCACCGGTGCAAGCTATGGAGAACCTAAAGCTTTCTAAGCAATGGAGGTTAAAATACTAACAGATGCACCTTCATTGAAAATAGTTTGAAGAATTTACCTACCACAAACATGAACAATTATTTGGAGATATATATAGGAAGGGAGATGAGGTTCTAGCAGTTCACCCCAATCGAAAAGAGTGGCCTCATTACTCGAAGAAGGTTCAGTTGGAATGGGTGTAGTTCCCCCTTGTCCACGAGAATCGGTAGTAACAAGAAATATCTGAGCGACATCCTCACTCTTCCTAGGAGGAGTGAGATCAGCTAAGGTTTGTATTGAACCGACCACTTTGACTTCACTCTCCAAGGGGATAGTGGGATCGATCAAAGGTGAAATTAAATTGTTCACTTGATTAACCGGATCAATTGATGATGGAACCAGATGGATTACCTAATCAACCAAATTGACCAATGATGGAACCAAATTGAGAAGTTCATCAAACATTGGTGGGATGGGAGATGGAAGTTGTTTATGGACATTAGCAATATTTTCCAATAGATATGAAGCCTCATCCATATGATGGCACAGGTAACTATGGTGCATCTCCTTACATAACATGAAAGGAAATTTGACTTTACCCTTCTTACTTCCAACATTATTATCACTAGTTGATGGTTTTTCATGGACATGAGTTGTAGCAGTTGATGACATGGGTTGAGAACCCTAAGACACACTTCTACAACCTTGGTAATACCAGGGAAATCCTTAGGAAGGTGGTCACCCTTACAAAACTTGCAAGGGAATTTGGGCTTGCAATATCTCTTGGTATACTTGACGAAATTATCAACACTCCCAACATGATGAATAGTACTTGGTTAATCACTTGCAACATGCCCTGCAGTGGTTGGAAGTTTCCCACCTAGCTTATTTTTATTCTTCTTAATATTCCTTTTCTTCTTCTTCTTCTTATCCACCTGGTTACTAGTTGCAAAGTTTTCACTAGGTGAAGAGGAAGAATGGGAAGAAGACCCTATGAGCGAAGAAGGCATAGGATCGACATGAGGTTGATGGTATTAGGGTGGATTACTTGCATATGAATCACTAGTATAATGTATGTTCTTTTAGGAACCAAATATCAATATAGCATAGAAAAACCTCAGAAAAAGTACCCAACGCCTTGAAAAAGAGATAATTTCATATAATAAGCCTCTTCGAGGGTGCAACCTCCTTTTACCCCACTTAAATGTTCAAGTACAAGATGATTCAAAATGAAAATTTCTCCTTGGTATATATAGGAGACTAGGAGGTATAATTACAACTAATGGAATAAAGCCTACATAAATAAAATAACATTACTAATGTAATATGCCCCAATTAAGGGGTAATGAGACAATATTAGGGCTTAACATGCCCCTCCCCTTGAGACAAGTGTTGTCTACAATGCTTCAGTAACTCTGGATGCTTCTGTATAAAAGACTCATCTTCCCAAGTGGAATCTTCAGCCGATAGTTTCCTCCATTTAATGAGATACTCTGAAATGGATCTATTCCTCAGCTAGCGAACTCTTGTGTCAGTGATGGCTTCAGGATCCAATATGATTTTTCCTTCCTCCTCAAGTTCTGGAAATATAGTTTGAACTGGGATCTTGTCACCTATAACCTTCTTTAAGCATGAAACATGGAAAACTGGGTGTACTCGTGAAGATG
>ML783803.1:43665-70028 GCA_009831015.1 Picea engelmannii
TTTGGAAGTTCTCAATGTGCTCTGTAACTAAACCCTTTTGCTTGAGATTTATCAATTGGCTATAGAACGTACTGCTCCTTGTATCCTCATAGTGTGCTATCATTTCTTCCGTGAAAATTGTCCAAGTGACGAGTGATTTGCGAGAACAAAGCCATCGATACCATACAGATTGATTAGGTTCTAAATATAAAGAAGCAATTCATACCTTTTGTGCATGTGGCACATTATGTAGATCAAAGAATTGCTCCATCTAAAGTATCCATGTGATTGGGTCCTTGCCATCAAACTTCCTCATATCAATCTTAGGAACGTGGTTGGTCTTCAACCCAAAGTTGGATTTTCTCCATTCTTGATTCACCTTCCTTGTGTCCTCATCATGAATTTCATGGGATGCATTTTCACTTTCAGGTTTCTTCTCTATTACAAAAATTTTCAATACTTCCATGATCTCCTCTTTTAAACCATCCATCTTTGCCTCCAACTTAGCTTCCATCTCTTGTAGTTCATCTTTTGTTACTAAATTCTTTTTTAAATCATTTATGTCCCTACGCATTTCTTCACCTTCATCAAGAGTCCAAGTAGGATTGTCTGGAGGCTTATTTGGTGTAGAAGTTCCCTTTTTGGATGGCATGTTGGCCAAGTATCACTTTTGAACCTTGATTTTGAGGTGGTTCTGCTAGACAATAACTCTTTTGTTGTATCTCCCAAGTTTCGGCCCTTCTGGGTATGAAACTTTCTTTTATGTAGTTCTCTGATATTTCTTCTCTGCAATGCCACAGGTCTGATCAAAATTGTATGTGCCAAGTGGAATTTATGGTAACTTCCCCAGAACTTGCTGATTTTTGGCCTTTCTAGAAGATCTCACTTGTATAGCGCGCCCCGCACAAAATAATTGGTATAAAATTCTGAAACTCATACCAAAAATACTACAGACTATCCACGATCCAATGAAACTAGTCCCACTCAATTTGGATACTCTAGGAAGAAGTTATGATTGTTTTACTTGGAACACCTTCTTGAAACTAGTCAATAGGACTAGTCAGATACCCTATCGTCCACAGGGTGTATCTACAAATTTAAGATGAACCAGAAGCTAAAATTTTTACCATAGATACCTTAATAATTTCTATGAATATCCTTTGGAGTTCAGGGTCTGAACAATTACAGAAAATGTTTTATAGTGAAACTTCCGCAATGACTCAGTTCAGGATGATTCCAGAACGCTATCTTGTATAATCTGTATCTCTGGAAGTATAAGGCTTCAGGAGCTGAAATTTTAACCCAACGTACCTTGATCTGTCTACTAAATATCCTCCAAGACGTTCCTTCTAAAAATTTGTAGAAAAAAGGTTATAGTGAAAATTCCAAGTTGTCTCAGATGTAGCAATGAAACCCCAAGACCTTGAGCTCTAATACCATATGTTAGGAACCAAATATCAATATAGCATAGAAAAATATCAGAAAAAGTACTCAACACCTTGAAAAAGAGATAATGTCATATAATAAGCCTCTTTGAGGGGGAAACCTCCTTTTACCCCACTTAAATGTTCAAGTACAAGATGATTCAAAATGAAAATGTCTCCTTGGTATATTTAGGAGACTAGGAGGTATAATTACAACTAATGGAATAAATCCAACATAAATAAAATAACATTACTAATGTAATATGCCCCAATTAAGGGGTAATGAGCCAATATTAGGGCTTAACATGTTCACTGAAGTGTAAAACAACCAGACTGATAACCAAATAGTGAGTCCAGGAAGAGTCAAAGTAGAGATATAAGGAGGAGAAATGTGTCCCACAAAAGGAGAAACAAATGATATTCCGGGAAAATGGGTTCCTTCATTGGTAGTTCCAGGAACTGATGCCATAGACATAGACTCAACCCTAAGGAATTTCTAGGTAAAACAAACAACACACACTAAAAAATCTAGGAAGAAAACCAAACAAACAAACCTTTTCACAATGAATGCGCTAGTTGGTGATGAAATCCATGTCGTAGGATCAATATGAAAAAGGGGTTGATATAGAGCGGGTGGATCAGTTACATTGGTGACCATCACCTTGTGTATGAACCCTAAATATAAATGCCACTAAGGTTACCAACTTGGAGCCAGCCTTTAATCGGGTACAATTGACAGTTGGGATCGAATGTATGGGTAGGATATCAAGTCTGAAATTATTATAGAGGATTGAAGACAAGAGGACCAGTAAACTCTAGTGGGCCTTGAACAAATTCGATATTTACGAACCATAGAGACCTAATGAAACCAGTGACACTTCAAGAAGAACCCTCGGTATGTGATCTTTCCACTACATTTGGGTAAGCTTAAGAGGGGTAATCTTCATTGTTGTCCTACACAAGACCTCGTGTTTAACCCCTGTGTGAGAGGGGGTCCTGGCTATGCTTATACAAAAATTGGATTTTATCTCCCTATCGTAAGATTCTATGTTTGTTTATGGCTTTGGAAAGTTATTCTCAACACTTTTTCCAAAGCCGTACACTTAAGCTAATGTAGGTTTGCAAAGCCCTAGAAAGAAAAAAATCTAGATAGATTTTGATTAGCGCTTTGATTTTAGATTCTTATTTACTCAAGTGTATGGAAATGAAACTGATGATGTTTGTGACTTAAACTCTAAAAGAGTGCAACATAATGACATGCAAAGATTATTTTTCATTGAACTCTATCTATGGAAAGGAGAAGAGATTTTTTCCATTCCCAAATGCATAAACCCAATGCATTTTAACTAATGTAAACCAAGAACATGTACCACACAATATTTTGAATGCAATCAATTTCTATTCGTTTGATTATAAATGCAATGAACTTAAATCAAATGCAAATTATTTCTACTTCCTTACTTTCAATGCAAGAATCCGATGTAGATACAAAAGAATATGAAGTAAAAAGATCGAACAAGAAAAGAACTAAAAACTAATGAGAATTGAGAGAATCTAAGTATGAAATAACTCGCTCAATCAAGAACTCAAAAAGTCGATAAGAAAGCACAATGTCGAAATGCCTCCAACAAGAACCCAAAAAATGAAAAAGAGAAAGAGACAAACACTCAACAATCTTTAAAAATGAGTAGCAAGGAAAGGAATTCAAGCTAGGTTGTGGTAATAAAAAGAGTCTCAATCATTCAAAAGAGTGATATGTTCTAAATAATATTGAAAAGAAACTCAAGACCAATCAAACCTTTGCATACTTCTTCCAATCAATTAGATAATTGAAAACATCACGAGACAAAGACCAAGCTAGTGAAAAGCAAGGTGAACCAATATCACAACTTAGAAGAGGTTTGAAATCTCAACAAAGATAAAAAAAATGAGTCATAAGTATCAAATCCTCGTTCAAACAAAGTGAAAAAACAATTGGAATACTTATGAGTTAAAAATCCATTTCAACAAGCCCAACAAATCAAAGAAAAAACCTTGAATTTTCCTCAAAAATAGAGAATGGCGCTCTTGTCCTTAAGAGATAGAGAACCATTCAGGAGAATGGAACCCTCTACATGCCTCTAAGGGAGCAACAATCAGGATAATGGCACCCTGTTATCAACTACATGGCGCTCTGGTATGAACTACATGTGCCAGTTCTAGAAAAGTTCAGAAAATGGCTCAAAAAGACTAAAAACTCATAAAAACCAATCGATGAATTTGTAATATCTTCAATAATAAAGATAGAAGGGGAAATATATAATAATGAAGTATCAAAATGAATCATCAAACAAGAAATATATAATCATAATAAAATGATTTAAGATGAAAAAGAGGAAAAACTAGTCAAAGTCCTTCCCAAGTGGAGTCGTCATTTTCTGTTCCGAGAAATATTACCCTGGGGACATGCTAAGCTCCCCTTTGGACCAAGAATCATATATTTGGTCCAAAGACAAAAGTGAACAAGTGGTTACTACTTTCCTTATATATCTAACTGAATCAATCAAGCAAGAGAGATAAGAATAATGTAGTGCACCTTGTTGCAATGTTTGTCCTCACTGCTCCAATCCCAATGCTTGGTCTCCAAGCTCGTCAACGCAACTGAAATCTTGCAAAGACTAGCAAAGGAACTCTTCTTCCTACTCTAGATGATTATATAAATCAAATATATCTATGAATATTGAAACAACAATAGAAAATCAAATGTGAACACATGAACTTGAAGGGAATGGGCCAAGTTGATATTAATTGGATATCCAAAAAAGACACTTACAAAGCATGATTGACAATGCAACACTTCTCCAAGATCTCCTCGTCCATCCCTTTCATGAATATTGACATTAAATGTTGATGCTTCCTCCATAATCAAATGTTCGATACCTATAATATTTCCCAAATAATCAAAGGTTTGATACCTCTATTCTCTTTCCTTTTAGTTCACCATGGAAATCCCTCATTATATAGGATTTGGAGGCTTAACCACCATGGATAAGATCACTCACTAGATCTACAAAATTGGGATCTCCAATATTTTTAGGGAGAAAATATCTCTCAAGATCCACCAAATTAGGATTTTGGTTTGAGAAAATATATCAACCATCCATGAGATTCTCAACTTCTCCTTGATATTAGGAAACTAAATGTGAGGTGAATTCTTAGACTAAATTAATTTCCTTTTTGAGAATAATAATGAATAATTCATGTGCACATAGTATTTTGACTTTCATATAATATATTTCTCCTCCAAACTAACTAGGGATTGTGAAAAATGTATTTCATGGTGCCAAGGGGTTGCGACACTTGAAAAAGTGAATGTGACATTGGGTAAGGTACATAACACACTTGCGACAGTGCATGTGACACTTAACAAGGTGCATACGTCACCCTGTGACACTTAAGTGTGACATTTTGGTGTGTAAACAAAGGTTGTAAGGCCATTCATATGTTTATGGTTTCTACAACCATTCTTCACAGAGATGGCATGAATAGGGCTCTTTTCATTCGATTCTCTACTTCTAGAAGAGATGCATAACTCATGTTTTACTTGCAACTTCCCAATAACTTTGAAATCTTGTCTCTTGTCTTCAACAAGTATGGTGATTATATGTGTTTTTTATTATTTTTGCTCACATGTATGAACACTCTAGAGTAGTTTGATCTCTCCAAAATCTCTTAATGTAATGTTATGATATGATATTATCAATTTATTGATCTATCAATCAATCAATAGAATCAAATTGCTGTATACGAGCAAGCAATCATTTTGCGAGTAATATGAATTGACTCTTTCTCACTAATATAATGTTCATGTACATATAACACGGATGCATGGCATCATATACTTGCCACTATGCAAGAATTCATAATGGTTAAATGGAAAAGGTTGAATGATAGACATATGCTACTCTATGGAGGTCTAGTTCATTTTAATCTCGATGGATCGAATTTCTACGGATCAATGAAATATTCATATATCCGATGGGTCGAGCTCACATTCCAAGACACTTGCATGTAAATAATAATAGTGTGTTATACGTGTATATATATATTATACAATTGTGACAATTTATGTCTTTGACAAGGAATTTTTTGAATGGGAAGGTACAATCTAATTCCTTTGAGATCTCATCTCCATGAATACTTCATCCATAGGAAATCGTCCCACTACCCCTAACTGCTTCTTGCGTGTAATCTCCAACTGCTCATAGATATTAAGAAAATAGAAATAGATGAATTTAATAAACAAAATAAAATTCATTAATCAGAAGAAGAAGAAGAACCTGGGGATCAATGGAACAATGAAACAATTAAAATATCACAAAGACTCTTATTACAACAATCTGTATACATACTAAAAATATCAACTTTCACAGCTTGTTGTCATGTTCATGGCCTTATCATCCTTTGAACCATAAATAAAAGGAAATGTGGGAAATCATGTTATTTAGGTCAGGCACAACAGAGGCACCATGAAAAATCATGTTGCTCAGGTCAGGGATATCAAAGGTACCATGGAAGATGGATATTTTGTTAGGTCTAAGTTAGTTAAATAAAAATAATAAAATAAGAAGAACACCATATATGTGAATTTTTGGTGAAGGATATATGTTATTTGTTGATAGCCACCACATTGAGATAATCGCCAGAACCATATGAATTCTTGGATTAAAAATAATTGAACTTGAAGATAAATATTACAGTCATCTCGAAGGGTAGTGAACTTATAGTAAAACCACGGATCAAAGGAGAGAACAATTCACTAACCATATTAGAAGGATCTTTGGTTTCAAATTATTAACATAAGTCAAAGAGAGAATTATGGCTTTGAGTTTGATTTATTTTATTTTGAAGAGAAAAAGGCGATCAAAAATATCGAAGATCCTCTTGCCATTTCCTATTTACACTTAAATTTCAATCAGAAAGTGAAGTTTGCCTACCTTGAATTGTTAGGTATTCTTATTACTTGCTTTAAACTTTCTCTTTTCTTTCTAGTGTTAGGGTAATGAAATTATCCTTTATTAGTCCATGTTGAAGGCAAGGACTATAACAATAGTTCAAAAATGACATTGCATTAGTTTCATTTTGAATCGCAAGTTTTTTTCGTTTTACCCAAAGTATTATGTAATTGTAACATACCCATCCACCCACAGGTCGGGCATGCTAACCACAAGTCCCTCCCCTAGACTAATTCGACCCCCGTTGTAACTTTACATAACAGGGAAATGCATGAAAGACTTGCATGCATTGATCAAGATTCATGCTAAACATAAAATAAATGAAGTGTACAACATGCACAACAATACACAACAAGCATGCATACTCTAAACATATCGAATTCAACGATTAATAAATACACATTGAAAATAATTCATACACCAGTAAATAATACCATAATAGAGAGAACTTATTTTTTATAGAAGAGAACCACTGACCGGTTGTAGACCAAGGACGTTCCACCCAACCGTAGACATTGTTGTTCCAAGTCTCAACAACAATGTCACCCCCGAGACAGGGATATGAATCCACAAGGAAAATTCTAGAGTGTTACTCATATTCCCAAACCAGTCAACATTCAATATCTCACAGGATTCCCAACACCCACAACAATTCAAGTACCCAACTCTCTTCTACCCAAGATGCACAACCCAAGAGAATGGACCTCCACCCTTCTCTACCACACAGTCCCTTAGGAAGTCCTTGTCCTTCCAGGGCTCCAGTGCAGCTGGTCCAAAATATCCATGCTGGGACTCTTGGGAGTCACAGTTGTGAGAAAGGTTGGACACACATCTTAGACATGAAAGCCTCGATTCATGGCTATATTACACAAAAAATCTCTATAACCAACAAACCATGGTTGTTCTTTAATAGTCCACTTCTCTTCCTAAGCCAAACGTGAATGAGGAGACGAGCGAGTGTAGGAAAGAATGGAATGAAGTCTCTACTTGAGGTGTGGAACAATGAACAAATCGGGTGAATGAATGCATGAACAGATGGAGCGACCCACAAAAAAATGAGAGTGATAATGGGAGTGAGAACAAATGAGAGAATCAACAAATGTGAGAACCCCCCCAACAAACTAGGGACAAGTTTTTGTAATTTGTGGGGATCAAGAACCTTTTGGCCTTCCCCCAAGAAGTTCATGTAATTGTTATTCTCCATTAAGCAAAAATGTAGAATGAAATATAAAATAAAATTCGTATCCCCTCAATCCCCCTCTCTTGTGGAATCATAGCCCCTATAACTCTTGTCCTTGTCCGTTTATCATCCAACGAGATATTTATTATTAATAATGATCAAAACATTACATTTCCTGGGCACATTGGCCTTTTAATAATTGTTTTGGCTCTCTGGCCTCTCAGCGGTGTAACAATACATTATTTAATATGGGGGCTCAAAACCCAGGGTTTTACATCCCCTCCCCCTTATTTTTGCACTGTCCTCAGTGCATATACAAACATGAATCAAAATTCCAAAATTTGTTCAAAACTTTGTAGGTACTCTGCCTGCATGGCATCTTCATGATCCCAGTTAGCATCTTCACGATCGTAGAAATTCCACTAAACTTTTACCATCTCTATAACTCGATTATAGAGCATTTTGAATTTTTTGTCCAATATTCGCACTGGTTGGACCTGAAAGTCTCCCTCTATCTCTACCTGAATTAGATGCCAATCAATAACATGGTTAGAATCATGTACATATTTATTTATCAAAGAGACATGAAATTCATTATTCACATTCATGGAAACATGCAATGCAAGCATGTATGCAATTGGCCCTCTTCTTTCCAATATCTCAAATGGACCACAAAATCTTGCTGCCAGCTTTGTATAGCTACCCAACTTCAAAGAGATATTCTTGGGATTCACTTTCAAAAGCACATGTTCCCCCACTTTAAATTCTCTTGTTGTTCTATTCTTATTTGCATAAAAATTTTGTTTATCTTGAGCCTCCTTTGAATTATGCTTAATCTTAACCATCTAGTCTTCCATATCCTTGAGCAACTCTAGCTCAAGTACCACTCTATCTGATGCAGCCCCCCCTACTTCCCCATAGGGATGCACGACCTCCCGGTCTTGGAACTCCGATTCTTGAGTTGAAATACTCTCTAGAACCTTAAAGGTCCCCCTCTGTATCTAAACACATGCCCCCTCGGCTTCCTGGTGCAAGTTTGACAACAACCCGTGACCTTCCCTTTCGCTCTGTTGTGAAAACTCAGAGTGTCAGCGTTAACTCCTTTTCAAATAAGCCCTCTCTTGAATGTGACCCTGGGCGATGACCACACGATTGCGGGCACACCCACAAGCAGTTTGGAATTAAACTACTTTTGGGCCCGTAATGCTCCTCCAGCCTCCACGTGTCCTCTTGACGAAACCATGGTTTGAATTGCGGTCCACCCTTGATATCTTAAACTCCTCACAAATTCTATCCCTGCAATGACACGAGATCGTCGATCTCACAATCTTGATGATAACATCCAAATCAACGATTCAAATCTATGTCCTTCTTATCTATGGACCAGATCAACTCCCTCTGAATAAACGGTCAAGGTATCTTTGTCATTTCGGACTCTGGGACTTTGAAATCTCACACCCAACTCTCTTCCATACTCTAACCTTCCAAAGTTGATGATCTACGGACACTTGTCCTGTAAATTAATGGTCCTCCCTTCACTTTAGTTGATTGACCCTCAGCTCAGATCAACGGTCCAACAACCCCCTTCTCGATCGATGCTCGAGATATCCTTCGGGTCTCTGGACTTCTAAGATCTCAAATCTCAAATCTCTTTTTCCCAATGAATTTTACCCAGAGTTTAAGATCCACTGACGCGTGTCCCTCTTGATCCAACGATCGAGGATTACTTCAGGGATTTACCTGGAGTTAACATAATTGTACCACATCTCCTCCAAATCCAACGACTGTGAATCACTTCAGGACTTTACCCAGAGTTCACAAATTTTCACCACCCTTAGATATCACAGTCCATATCTTACTTCGGGTCTTCGCGCTTCGGAGATCTCAATTCTCAAACTGAAAAATCACTTCATCTTTTCCCCAGATTTCGAGATCTATTGAAAAGTATCCCCTCACAGATCAACGACTCATGGCTCCTCAGCTCTTCGAGCTTCGGGTGTTTCAACTTTCAACTTTCGCCTTCCTTTAAATATTTCGACCTACTGACACGTACCCTCTTGGATTCAACAGTCCAGATATGCTCCGGTTCTTTAGATCTCTACGCTCCAGGAATCTTAGATTTCAAACTTGCCTCCTCTCGGATGCATGATATCTGATGGCTCAGATCCAATCTGGTGATCCGATATTTGAATTTTACCCCGAACAATCTGACAGCTCCGATTTGTTCCTGCGATCGGACGATTGAGATTCTACTTAGGATTTACGGCTCTTCGGGCTCTCAAAATCTCAAAGTTCAACCCTAATAGGTTCTCTCTCCTATGTGCTACGAAGTGCTAAGGTTCTTGCACCTTCCTCTGGTCCGACGACTGTCGATCCTCTTCACTCTGATCCAACGATCACGGTCACTCCTCCTCCTGAGCTTTTGATATCTCCCCACTTGGAAGATTTATCAATCTTCAAAGGTTTCAAACCTTTGTTCTTTGTACGAGTCCAGCTTTGGGATCTCGTCAACACTCGGGAAAAGTGTTATCTCTTTTGATATTTTGTCCTTGAAAGGATTTCTATCTCCCATGCACACCTTGCATTCTCAGGATTCCAATAACTCAAATCGAAGGATTTCTTGGAAAGAAATTCTTCTCGCCCACCTGGCGTTCCTCTGTGTTGGTTCTTCAAATCTTGGTCGCTCCTTGACATTGTGCACACCTTACACCTGGTTTAAGTTTCTCTTGTCCCCTCTGAACTTCATTGAGCCACTATGGGACTCTGTCAACACACTCCTTGCATTCGATATGCACACCTTTCATACGTGTTTCAGAAGAGAAACAATTGAAACTCATCCAGTTTCATCATGAACTCATATAGTCAATCTCACGAACAATCATACATGAACGAAAATGAAAATAACCAAACACATAGAATATCACAGTCATTCAATCATACATCAAATGAACACGGTCTAAGGATATGGGACAATTTTGTTTGTTCTATTCATTCATGAAAACAAATTACATAGTGTTTCTTCTACTCTACTCTGCTCTACTGATCTCTCTGATCTCTATCTCATTCTCTCTACTCTGTCTATCTGTTGCAATACAACAATGAAAAACCTATCTAACGAAATATCCACGAGCTCTTTATCCTATCTGAAATCTATCCTATCGAACTCAAAGATGTTACCTACTTTTTCCTATTACAATAACTACCAGTTATTTCCAGATAGAGTCAACACTCCATCTCTGCAATCTTTTATAGTCCTTCACGACTTTACAAACAAGTTACAATTTAAAATTTATGTTTACAAAATATCCCAACAACCGATTTAAATTCTAAAATTAATGTTTGATTTGAAATTTTGGCATTGTTGAGATGTCATTCGTTTGCCTCCACGCGTGCATTGTTGACTTTGAAGGCGATGCTCCTACATCACTATCTATTGGGTTGTCCCGTCTTACTAGAGTACTTCATTTCCTACCATACAAGGCTTCAAATACTCGGTTGACCCTCTTTGTCTACCCATCTGACTACGGATGGTATGTTGTGCTAAAGTTCGGATTTGTTCCAAATCCTTTAAATAATCCCTTCCAGAAATTTGAATTAAACTTTGTGTCTATGTATGAGACAATTGTCCTAGGTATCCCATGCAACCTAACAAATTCGTTCATGTAAATTTCTGCAATATTAGTTGTATGAGTTTTTTTTACAGGAACAAAATGAGAAGCCTTGGTAAATTTGTCAACCACTATCATGATTGAATCACGTTGTCTTGTTGTCCTGGGAAATTTAGTTATAAATTCAATGGTTATCACTTCCAATTTCTTCTTTGGAACTGGTAATGGTTGTAGCAAACCCGTTGGGTGTCTATGCTCAACCTTCACCTTTTGACATTCCATACATCTGGTGATGTAATCAACAACATCCTTTTTCATCCCCGGCCAAAAGAATTGGCTTTTTAATGCTGTAATTGTTTTCTGGTAACCGGGATGTCCAACACATGAAACATTATGCATTTCCTTTAATACCAAATTCCTAAATTCTTCAAAACTAGGAACATAAATTCTATTTTTATGCATAAGTAATCCATGTTCCTTTATCTCATATTATTTCATTTTCCATTGTACATCTCCTTGATGTAAGATTTCACTTACTTGTAGGTAATGCTGATCTATAACAACAACATCTAAAAATTTTCTCTTCAAGTCTGACTGATGCATACTAACAGTTGTAGCATGCATGAGATGTACTCTTCTACTAAGTGCATCTAAAACATTGTTTTCTTTTCCTTTGAGATGCTTGATATCAAATTCATATTCACTTAAAAATTACAACCATATTGTTTTCCTGGTATTCAACGTTAGTTTTTCAAAAATATACTTCAAACTACTATGGTCTATTCTTAATTAAAATATCTTTCCCATAAGATAATGCCTCCACCTCTTCAACGCGTGAACAATGGAAACAAGCCCCAAATCATGTGTGGCATAGTTCCTCTCATGCTCTTTAAGATTTTTGGACTCATAACCAATGACATGTCCATTTTGAGTGAGGACTCCACCAAGTCCTTCCTTGCATGCATATGTACATACCACAAAACTTTCATTTGGGTCAACAATCTTTAACACAGGTGCACTAGTGAGTAACTCCTTCAACAAATTAAAATTCTCTTCACATTCAAATGTCCATTCAAATTTAATTCCCTTCTTTTGTAAAAAAATGATGGATGAGCAATCTTAGAGAACCCTGCTATAAACCTTTTGTAGTAACTAACTAACCCCATAAAATATCTGACTTTTGAAACATTCTTGGGCATAGGCCATCCTCTAATGGCTTCAATATTCTATGGATCGATTGTTATACCCTGTTCTAAAATAATGTGCCCCAAGTAATGGATTTGTTCTTAATAAAAATAAAACTTACTCAGCTTAGCATATAATTGATGTTCCCTCGGCACTTGCAATACCAATCTTAGGCGATGTTCATGCTCCTCTTCAGAGTTAGAATAGACAAATATGTCGTCCAGGAATGCTATGACAAACTTATCCAAATAATCTTTGAATATGCCATTCATTAAGCACATAAAGACAACTGGTGCATTGGACAATCCAAATGGAACCATTACAAATTCATAATTCCCATACCTAGTTCTAAAAGTTGTCTTCTGGATACGTTCTTCTTTGATTCTTACCTGATGGTATCTCGATCTCAAGTATATCTTTGAAAATATATTTTCTCCTCTTAGTTGATCAAAGAGGTCATCAATTCTGGGTAGATGATACTTGTTTGTTATAGTGGACTTATTCATTTGTTGAAAGTCAATACACAGCCTCAAGGTCCCATCTTAGTTTTTGACAAAGAGTATTGGTGCTCCCCAAGGTGAAACACTTGGGAGTATGTACCCTTTCTTCAAAAAATCTACCAACTACATTTATAATTCTCTTAACTCTAGTGTGCTCATTCTGTAAGGTGTTTTTGACACTGGGGAAACTCCTGGCACTAAATCAATAGAGAAATATATTTCCCTTTTTAGTGGAAACACTGGTATTTCTTGGAATACATCCTCGAATTCTTGTAATACGGTAAAATCTTCAAGGCTTGGTCCCTTTTTCTTTTCTAGCTCCTCCACATGGGTTGCATACAACTGGCACCCTTTTCTGAAACATCTCTTCAGACGTAAGGCTAAAATATTCGTTATATAGATGGGTCTTGGTACACATTTCACTATGCTTTGTTTTCCATCTCCATCAAGACATGTAAATGTATTCCTATGACAATCTAGGAAAGCATGATGCTTGTCCAACCAATCCATTCCAATTAGAATGTCATAAGATCCCAATGGTATGATATTCAGATCAACACTAGTGTTTGTACCATTAAGGTTTATGGAGCAACCTTTGACCATATCATGGATTCTCCTTTTGGTTCCAGTGGCTAGTTGAACCAAACTTGATTTCCCAAGCTTACTTTTCTCCAAATGAAATCTATCCACTATCTTAGGATCAATGTAACAATGACTTTCTCATGAATCAATTAAAATAGCAACAGGTTGATTAATGATCTTACCTTCCACCTAGATCATATTGGACTAGTACTTTGCTTGTTGGTCATGTAAGGATGCATAAATTCTTCCCATGTCCTCTACTATTGTAGCCTCTTGGATGTTGTGCACTATCTTCACTATGTCCTTTATGTGAGGTAAATCCGTGTACAGGTGATCTTCTTTGCATCCCCAACATTGGAATGGTGTTCTTCCCCTTTTTCCCAAGGATTCTTCTTTCTTGGATTCATCCTTAGCATACCAGTCTTGATGATTTTTATTAGGCTCATTCCTATTGAAAATAGATTTGAATCCCTTCTTCCTCTGATCAGACTTCTCCTTCTTCTTATCCTTCCAAGATTTCTGCATGGATTCTCTTCTCTGGCCTTGCTCATACAGGTACTTAGCCTACCTTATGGTCTCATTCAAGGTCTTGGGCTCATCATACCGAATATTTTATTTATAAACTGATGACAATCCACTCAAAAACCTCTGTATTTTCACGTTTTCATCATTTATAAACCCCAGATACTTTAACAACCCCAATAGCTTCTTCTCGTATTCTGCCATGGACATGCTTCCTATCCTGAGTTCAAAGAACTCCTTCATTTTCTTGTCATAGAAATGCTCTAAGAGGTACTCCTTATGAAAATACTTCTTGAACTTCCTCCAAGTGATCCTATTCTCATTAATATGTTCAACTTACTTTAGTTGGTCCCACCACATAGCATCTTTCCCATGTAAATGGTAGGTGGAAATTATGGCTTCTAGGTTTGAGGAATAGTTATGTAATTGGAAATATCTCTCGAGTTCAAGAAACTAGGCTTCAACATCATCTTCCCTTTCCCTTTCACCATCAAAGGATGGTGGCTTAAGCTTCCTCATCTCTCCTTGCAAACTGTCCACTTCATGCCTTCTTCTTTGGTGCCTAATAGGAGACACCTCTGGACTACTTATGGAATATTCAGATGCATAAAACTTTCTTGTTGAGTAAGGAGGTGAGTGGTGTCTATGATCTCTGCTAGCACTTCTGGAATAACCATCTCTTCCATGATCATCTCTTCTTTCATGATACCTACCTCCTTCCTCTTGTCTTGAGTCATTCTTTGTTTTTCCTTGCAACTAATTTAAGCTCTACAACACTCGAGTATTTATCTGAATTTTCTCTCTCATCAGCCTCTCATCGTCTTCCTTGTATCTCTGCACTTCTATTTTCAAGCTTCTTACATTTTCTATCAATGTTTCTTACTCCCCTCGACCCTTGTGTCCGTTAGATTCTATCTCTTCATTACCAACTCTGATATTCTTACCTTCAGACTTTTTATCATGGTTGGAGGCTCCCTCACCTTCTTCCATTTCTTCAATACGCATTCTGAAATGATATGTTTAAACCCTTTAATTCTGCAAAATGTACAAGTGACCATTTAGTCAGAGTTAAGCAAGTGATTCATATATATATATACACACGAATGCATTGTATAACACATTTATGTTATCCTTTGGCCAATACATAATTCAATTTTTCACAGAAGTTTCTTTCAAACCACCTTCCCAGGTGACTCGAAACCACGGGCTAAACCCCTCCTTAGTGATTTTCCTTCCTCAAAATGAAAACTCAACAATTAGCCCCTTTTTCCTTTGGCTCTCAAATGCATGTGACCACGGCTATGACCCTGCAGCTAGCTGAAAAGCGCTTATCCGAAGATTTAGGACTTTAGGGCTCTAGATATACCACACGTCAAATTTATCGAATGTCGAATTGGTGAAGTTCTCTGGAGCTTCACGCTTTGGGAGTTCTAACAACAACATGCTTGAAAACTACCGAACTACCGAACCTCCAAACTTCTGGAGTTTAGTCAGCTCTAAGAATCAGGAATAATATGTGTCTATGAACAACATAAAAAAATATGACACATGGCATGTATAAGGTAGGTCCACGTCACCCCAGGTGACATCGACATACTGCGTCACCTAAACTTTCTGGGCCTTCAGGGTTCCTGGCTTCAAATAATTTTCCCAGTAGAACACAACAATTCTTCTGAGCTTATGAAGTGGCGAACCCCCGAAGGGTTCAAGGATGAACGGTCCAGGTTTACTTCTAAGATCTGTGATCATGAGGAGCTCTAGAACTCCGGGATTTGAAGAATTTTGCAACACAACACAACATTTCCCCCGAACGCCGAATTCCTGACAGACCTATGTCATTCTTGGTGACGTCATCATACTGTGTCACTTTGGCGCTTGGGTCTTTGGGACTCCAGAGGATCTCCCACCAAGACACTTCGAAACTCCCGAATGTCGAACTTCCGAACTCTTGATCTGGTTTACGTCACTTCAACACTCTGGTCTTCGAGACTCCGGAATATTTAATAGCTTCTTCACTCAAACCCTTTGAACGTCAAATTCACGAACATTTATCTTTTCGGGTTCCACGTAGTACAACTGCCATCATATAAGACGGTGACATGTGGCCCCCATGTGTCGTACTGTTATAGGTCCAACATGGCCATCAAACGTACAATTCTGACTGACACATGGCATGACTAGGGGCATCCACGTCACCCTTGGTGATATCATCATTCCACATCATACACCATGCTTCGACACTTTGTAGCTCTGGGATTTGGAGGATTTCTTGACTTATCACCATGTTTCTCCTGAAATCTGAACTGTCGAACAGTTGCTTCCCAAAAATTTGGAACTCTGAGGCTCCGGGACTTCGATGCTTTGGGCTTCAGAGGATTTTGTTGCTAAACAACACCACACCCCTGAATTGCGAACGCAAAAAATAAGAACACTTGAGAATCTGTGGAAACATGTCCCTATTAATCGAATGGTCAAGATTTAATCTAGAGTTCGGGACTTCGGGATATTTTCTTCCTGGAAGCTTAAGGGATTGCTTCTCCTAGAGTGTTGAATATCTGAAATGCTATGAGATCTATGGATCACACTTTCTTGCATGCAGATCAGATGGTTGGAGTATGATATTCTCCACTTTGCTTCACCTCCTGATATATGCTTGATCCAATGGCCCCAAACCTGTCCTTTCTCAAATTCAATGGTTTGATACTCCTCCCAGTGATCTACGATGTAGATTCACTCCTGGACTTCGAAGCTTCGGGGCTTCGGCCTTCTTTTATGACAAGAAACTTAAAACTACCGAAGCAGCAAAGTCCGAAGGACTTGAGGGTTTTACCTATGTTCTCTTTTCCTAGATCTGACAGTTGTGAAGGATTCAGACCCTTCCTGAATAGATCCTATGGCCATCACAGTTTCCCAAACCGCTACACTTCCTGAGCTTTCAAACACAGTTAAGGTGTGCTCTCAACACATTCTCGTACTCTGCAACTTAATTTCATTGTGAAACTTTTTCTTTAATCTTAGTTTACAAGGCCCATCCAGGCTTAGTATTGGAACCTCTCACTGATACCAAACTGTAACATACCCAGCCACCACAGGTCGGGCATGCTAACCACAAGTCCCTCCCCTGGACTAATTCGACCCCTGCTCTAACTTTACATAATAGGGAAATGCATGAAAGACTCGCATCCATTGATCAAGATTCATGCTAAACATAAAAGCAATGAAGCATACAACATGCACAACAATAAAAAACAAGCATGCATACTCTAACCATATTGAATTCAATGATAAATAAATACACAATGGAAATAATTCATACACAAGTAAATAATACCATGATAGAGAGAACTTATCTTTTATAGAAGAGAACCACCAACTGGTTGTAGACCAAGGACGTTCCACCCAACCGTAGACATTGTTTTACTAAGTCCCAACAACAATTTCACCCCCGAGATAGGGCTATGAATGCACAAGGATGGTTCCATAGTGTTACTCAGCTTCCCAAACCAGTTAGAACTCAAGCCCTCATAGGCTTCCCAGCACCCAAATCAATCCAAGTACCCAACTCTCTTCTACCCATCCTGCACAACCCAAGAGAATGGCCCTCCACCCTTCTCTGCCACACAGTCCCTCAAGAAGTCCTTCTCCTTCCAAGGCTCGAGTGCTACTGGTCCAGAATCTCCATGCTTGGACTCTTAGGACTTGCAGTTGTGAGCAAGGATGGACACATGCCACAACTTATTAGACATGTAGGCCTCGATTCATGGCTGGATTACACCAACAAACTGTGGTTTTTCTTCAACAATCTGCTTCCCTTCCTAAGAAAAACGCGAATGAGGAGACGAGCGGGTGCAGGAAAGAATGGAGTGAAGTCTCTACCCTAGGTGTGTAACAATGAACAAATCGGGTGAATGAATGTGTGAATAGGAAGAGCGACCCACAATAGAATGAGAGCGATAATGTGAGTGAGAACATATTAAAATGACCAACGAATGAGAGAATCAATGAATGTGAGAACCCCCCCCCTAACAGACCAAGGACGGGTTTTTCTAATTCGTGGGGATCAAGAACCTCTTGGCCTTCCCCCAAGAAATTCACGTAACTGTTATTCTCCATTAAGAAAAAATGGAGAATAAATAAAAAATAAAATTCTTAGCCCCTCAAGCCCCCTCTCTTGTGGAATCATAACCCCCTATAACTCTTGTTCTTGTCCGTCTAGTAGCCATCGAGGTATTTATTATTAATATTGATCAAAAAATTACATTTATTGGGAACAATGGCCTTTTAATAATTATTTGGGCACTCTGGCCTCTCAGCAGTGTAACCATACATTATTTAATATGGGGGCTCAAAACTCGGGGTGTTACAGTAATAGTTTTATTTTTCAAATTAAAAAATAAAGAAAACTTAATTTATTTCTATTTGGATTGGTTGTAGACTTTAGGGTCTTATTGCAAGGGTTTCGTCGTAAGTCTAGGGAAATGTGATTGAACATTAATACATGTGTCATCCCTATGACACTCAGATACTCTCCTGATGTCTCCCTGCATACTCTCCCGAGGTCAACTGCGCTCCTGAGGTCTCCCTACAGTCGAGGTACCTATTGTGTCAAGGGAAGCTTGCATGCAAACATGCTACAGTCTACATGACCATTCCTACAAGAATATGGCTTGAACATTCCTATAGCCAAATGGTCTTTTGCATGCAAGCTAATTTCATTGAACTCTGTTAGACGCTGCTCCAAATGCATATACTGGGATCATATTCTTCTGCACTCCTCTAGAATCGACCCTAAAACTGTGTGGCATTATTTTACAGTCCTCTCAAGTCAACTCTATGAATATGTGTTGTACCCTCTTATGAGAGTGAATTTTCCATCCATCAACTCCTTGACATTCAACTTTCTCGTGGGTGAATTTGTCTTTCTCTTGGGCCCTGCTGATGGACAAATAGAGTTGTTGAGGGCCAAAAAAAGCTATCCCATAAGCAGGTTCTCCTTGTTGTTTATCCTCCACCGACTTTCCTTTAGGAATACTATGAATACACCCTAGTTATCATTTTATCCAAAACTACTCTCTTTATTGGTGCTAAATCCCTTGAGCTATTGTTTCTCCTCTTTGAGTTGGTGTTGTTCCTCCTCCTTTTTCTCCACCACTACCTTTAGATATCTCAACAAATATTTTGTTTGTATTAAGAAACCTACAGGCTATAAGGTTGAGATTATTAATTGATAGGTTCAAGTCCAAAGCATACGAGATTAGTAACTGATAGGTTCAATTTCAAAGCATACCTGAGAAACACTAGTTGTTGTACTTCTTTCCTTGGAAAAGTTGATGTACCTCTTTCCTCCGTAAATTCAATCTGAAGTAGTTTTCATAGTAAATATCACTAGCACAGCCGCTAACTCACGGTTGGTGAGCGTCGAAAGACTTATTGCTGGTAAAACTCCCAGCGTAGTTGAAAAAAAAACCTAATTAGCACGTGGCTTATGGATGGTAAAACTCCTAGCTTGGTGAATTTGTGTGCCTCCATTAATGAAATTCACTGCACAAATCAACATATGCATCAATAATAAATTTACAAATTAACATAATCATCAAATTTAATCAAATTGCATCGACACAATCAAATTTAATCAAAACAATTTATTTATATCAATGACTACTGGAGATGAAAACTAAACCGCGATAGTTGTAGATGAAAACTAAATGAGTTAGATGTATGATGGCCGAAAAGCACAGTTGGGATAAGGATGGGTGGTTCAGAAACTGTGTTTCAATGTTTCATAAACTTAATCTTTTATGTAATCTTTTATGTCTCTAAAATTTTGAGTCTAGAGATTTATATCTGCAAATTTCTGTATAGGCTACCAAAATGAAAATACGGCTACATCCTTGAAAACTCTATTACATTTATAACTCAAAATTGATTACAGCTCCCCGACCACAGAAGTCCATGCAATCCATCGATCTGATTCACAATCTTGCCGCGAGCTTAGTATAAAAGAGACCTAAATATATCTGTAGCACACCTAATAGAGAAAACATGTTTATTAAGGAAACTGTGCATTCTATAGCGGGTTCGCCCTTTCTATGTCTATGTGATAGTAACAGTATTTCATCTAAACAATGGAGTTAATACACATGGAATATGCAAGATCCCTTTAATACACATCTAATATGCAACCTTAGCATTGCAATTTCTATATGCACGTCATATAAGCTATAAGTGCATTCATATTAGGGGTTAGATGGGTCTGAGAATATTATTTCTCAAGCTGAGTTTAGATGGGCATTACCAGCCCTTGAATGTTTTCGGCCCTTGGTTATGAGATTCGTTAGGCCGAAGCTACGTGTTTGGTTAAAAAATTAGTTGTGTTCCCCTGTGGCCCTTCTCCAATGGAGGCACGCCTGAGAATGCACGATTCATTGTAGGCCTTGCGAGATTATCTCTTGGATCCAATTCAGTTTTTTTGAGTAGATTTTTCGTGTCCTGGGATCGCAGAAGATGGAATGATCAATTGAGGAAGCTAGTCCATGGGCATAGGAACCGAACCGACCGATATGACAACTGCGCTCCATGGCAATTAGCTGCTGTGAGTTTGAGGTAGTGCATGTTAATCATCCAAATGTGACTTGCACATATATTAATCTATGTTAATCATCTAAACTTGGCAATCATATGGCCTTACAATAATTTCTTAATATGATTAGGTAAATGTGAAAAAGTAAACAAGTTAACTGATGCATTCATAAATGCAAGGAAGTTATGAACAATAAATCACATTCATTGATTTAGGAGGACTACTAAGAATATGCCTGCATCTTCAATTATTAACCATCAGATTAATATTTTAGATTAAAAGACCATTAATTGTGCCCATTTCCAATAGATGTACGCCTTTCGACGTAATTAACATAAAATAACAATGCAGCCAAAAGTGTACATGTCACATTTTTTTTTTTGACAATTGTTATAACCACCCAAAATTTATACAATCCCAATTGCTTTTTGTACGCAAATGATAAATTCAACGTAATCTCACCTTATTTTCTTTCTTGATGAACATATAGGAAGCAAGATTTCAAGGCTTACTACCTGAACCGAATATTCTATGCCACCTCAAAGAAGCCTTGCAATCCGAGAATGTGAATTATTTTCATCAATTCCTAGAGCATTCCAGGTACTCATTTGGTGCATGGTGATCAGGAAAACTTTACATGCAAGAAGTTGTTGTCGTCTCAGTACAAGTGCGTTAAAAATTATTTCAAGTTGGAGAAGTTTGTTTTCAAATTCAAAGTTATATGATTTGGAGATTTGATATTCATTAAGAATAGGCAAATGTTAGGAGATATCATGTCTAAACTCATTGAAAAAAATGGATTCATACAAAATCTCTTCTTGGTAAGGTGTAATATGATCTACAAAGGATGGTATTTCCATCCAAGTACCACCATGAATACTATAGTTTGAAACCCATGACAATGTGACTTATTCGAGAACATTGGTAAATGGGTCTCTAATAGAAACACTTTGAGGCAAATAAGGAACGATACCAGTTCACTGATGACCCTGATTAACATCTCCAGGCTATGCATGATTGAGAAACTTTTAATTTGTTGATCCTAAGACTCACAACCCTGGAGATTGAAACCTTTTTGATGCCATCAATGCACCGTTGATCTATATTTCTAGTCATGAAACCTCCTTCTTAAAGAGATACTCATGGCCATGTTGATTTTTTTGTCAAGTCCCATAACCCAACAGGCGGTGGGGCACGCAGATATACGAGAAGCACCACCGCGTCTGGTTCGTCAACAGCAAAGAGGACGCCACCAGGGCCAACGATAGGGAATCCATCAAGTTCTGCAGTGTTGACTCCATCGCCAACTTCAACTTCGTCGACAACCACCCAAAATCCTTCTTTCTCTGCGACCATTACAAGGGCGAGATCGTCGACATGCTCAAAAAGCACACCTACGACGAAGAACTCAACCAGAATAACAACTCAAAGCATAGCAAGATCTCCTCGAACATAAATTTTGAGGTCACGGGTTGTAAACCCCCAAATCCCCACGTACACTTGTTCGACAAGGCCGTGACTCCCAATATTGATGCCGGGAAGCTGAACCGATTCATCGTCCCGAAGCAGCACGTGGAAAAATACTTCCCACTCATCCTGCTCAATTTCCATGACAACAACACTGACAAAATATGGCGGTTCCGCTATTCTTACTGGAACAACAGCCAGAACTATGTGCTCACCGAGGACTAGAGCTTCTACGTGCTCACCTATCCAGGCTTACATGCATCGCGACTAAAGGAAGTTTGGGTTATCCCTGGCAGGTTTACAAACTGAGGATCAAACCCTGGTGAGTGTGATGCATGCAAACCCGGTGAAGCAGATGCATGGTCAGCATGCAAACCAGGTGGAAGCTGATGCATGGATATCCATGACCCTTCTCCAAATGACATTCATACAACGAAATATACTGTCACATGTTTGCACCAAATATACTGTCACCTAGTGATTTACAAACTTTAGTAATGTGTTTTGACTTTCAAGATTAAAGAGAGACTTCTCTTTTGTTTGGAAGGAAATACCACTCAATATAATGTTGGGATTAAGCTACCTTTTCTAAGAGTAAAGAAGTGGGATTAACCTCCCTTTTTCTTAGAACACTAAGAGTAAAAAAGGGCATGGGGCCATTACAGTTCCTACACCCTATTACAGTTTTTGGATTGGATATTAACATGACAATCTATCTCTTGGAATTTTAGACTTACTTATAAGAACATAATATTCTAATACTATTCCAAAATAGGCATATATGAAATAAAAATAAATGATAATTTGATTCATCATTCATATTCTCTTGGATATTATAAGTCCCTTCTCCCTTCAAGCATGTAGTTAAGCACATTTGGCATGGTGTATATCATCTACTTGTAACAGGTATCATATATTCACAACTCATTATTATATCATTTAATTTTTAAGAATGTTGCATGGAAACTTAGTTCATTACTTGCAAGGACTAAGCTTGTATGTAGCTCTTCTTTTATATTACAGATTAAATTAAATTTAATCTCACTTCTTTATTAATAATTTAATCTAATAAGACTACCTTGAATTGTTAGGTAGTCTTATTATTTGTTTTAAAAATTTTCTTTTGTTTCTTGCATTAGGATAATGAACTTCTCCCTTATTTTATATTACAAATTAAATGAAATTTGATGGAAAAAATAAGAGATTTGGAGCTTGCATCGGCCATACTTGAACTTCAACACAAATTAGTGAAGAAACGACATAACAACATAATTATTTTTACTGTCTTCCTTTATCTTGAAGCTTAATCATTGAAATTGTATACATATTGTTACTCTTGTGGACATGAGTGAAAGGCTCAACACTCTACTACCTACAATTATAGGACAAAGTGAAGCCACACACTATGTAACAACATTCTCAGGTCAAGGCAGGCTTATCGGTACATTCTTGAAATAATTCACCAAAGACAAATGTAAATTCTTGAAATACTTCACCAAAGACGAACGTAAATTCTTGAAATACTTCACCATTACATTATCTGATGATTCTAACATGCAGGAAACTTTATTTTCCACCTCCTTTCACCACAAGTACTTATTTCCATGAATTGATATTTAAAGGCCCCACATATTTTTTTATTTACAAAGAACACAAATGAAACAAAATAGAAAGCGAATCCTAACATGAAAGATAATACTCTGTGTTGCAGGAGGCTTATTCACAATCAATACTTACAAACTACGCTTTTTATATAGGTTTCAAGGCGTCTCGAGCTCGTATTCTACTATTTCGTATGTTTCTATGATCCGTTTTTCTTCTCGTTGCAATCCTAGCACTGACAAGCTGCAATGAAGGCAATCACATAGGAGAATATTGAATGACACTCCAACGGAGTGAATAAGTGACAGAAAAGAATGAATAATACCTTCATTCTCCATCAAATTTTGCAAGAAGACCACCGACAAAGTCCTATGTGAGAACATAAGCTGAATTCCAAAGGCATCGATCTTTTATTTGCAACAGGGGCAAAGGTAGAGACATAGAGGTAAACAACTCTTATTGCATTTGAACTAGAACTATAATATGTCCATGACCTGGAATCCAATATGAATAACAAATAGTTGTAATTGCACAGTACTAATGGATACAGAGAATTGAAGAACTCAACTGTGAATAATTGAAGGACTCAATAATATTGCAATACGACTGATGAACTGCTTGTTTTATTTCTTGAGTGATGGAACCTACATGTTCTACCTGTAACATGATTGCTATCAGGGTTCCACATAGTATCCCTAGACTGCAACGCCCCTAGAATCCAACAATCATAGACTGTAGTGCCAAAGACTTGCACATAGACTCTAGCGCCACAGCCTTGCACATAGCCAGAACCTCGAAAATGACCAATTATATAATTTGTAGATATTTGTTAAATGCGTGAAATCATAAAATTCACATTGATTTTGAGACATATAACTCCACTCCCGCAATAAGGAGTAAAATTGAATAGCTAATACAATGTTAGATAAATAATTTTAAATAATTAAAAACATATGTAAAAATGATTTATAATGTGGAACTTTAGAAAACATTCACAAAATTTTGATAAACATTGAACTAATAAATGGTCAAAAGACCAAAGTATCGCTATATAACTGCATATCATTGATAATAATAACACTTTTCATTTCCAAGCTACAAAGAATAAGTGTGTAATTGTATGAGAATATGTACATGTACCTACAATAGCTAAATATTCATGGCCACACTATGGTTACAAAAAAAATTGTTGTATTTTTTTGCTAATTTGGGGTCACCCTAAAAAATTCCCATAACATGGCATGGCATGGACTTATACAATGATGGATGTATCCCAATTCCACCATGTGGAAGATTGCTAGCATCCCTTCCTCACTTGTTCTATGATATATAACTATTGTATGTTATATAATCCTTGCTATTTTATATGTATGATATATAATCCTTACTCTCTTATATAGCTACACATGCATTATAACCTTGTGTCATCGATACATATAGATGACACGTGGATGCATGGCAACACCATCCCTATGCATTGCACGTGAAAAAAACTTGTATTGTCATGTCACAACTATATGTATGAAAAAAAAAAAACTCAATGTATTTCGCATTAAATAAGAACAAAAAGTATGTTTAAATTGGAAGTTTTAACATATTCGTAAAGAATAAAAATATTATAGTAGGAATGATTTTGTAAACAATTTTTAATAAATAGAAATATATGAACGTGTGATTAGATATCATATCGACAAAATCGTTTTTCATTAAAACAATTATTAAAGATCTAAAATAGTATGTGAAATAAGATATCGTTTAGGAAGCCTAGTTTATATCAATTCAAATATATTAACACATTTGAATTAGACATATGATTTATTAGTTATATGAACTTTGAGTTTATATATTTATTATTAGTTATATGAATTTTAAGTTATATAAACGTGTTGGAATCTAATCTTATATTAACGATGTAGAGATAAGAGAATATTTTATGTAAGACCTAATATGGTCATTAGGTACAATTAATCATGCATTCTTAAATTTTATGCATGTGATTATATTTTATATATTTAGATTTTAGATTTAATATATATTAATTTTATGTATTAATTATAAATTTTAAAATGATATTTTTGATACATTTAATATATTTAATATTAAGTATAATAGTTTGAAATGATAATTATATTTTTTTATTTACATGTTATTTAGTATTTATCAAAAAAAATTTAACAAGTAAGTGTTAAGTAATTTTGATGTTAATCTCATTTGTTAAATTTGAAACTTGAATTTGTCTTGGAATTTATCGTTTCTTTTCATGTTTTTTTCCTATTTGCTTCATTGTTCATTTTAGTTGATAATTTTGGGTTTTAATTCATCCTAAGGAATTTATTTTAACCACAAGTTGTTAGGTCAGTGATACCTTTGATTTCCTTTGAAGAAATCTCGAACAATGAATTGTGTCAAGATAAATTTGTTGTTGAACTTGAAGGTGGAAACACGTCATGGATCAATTTATCATGTTGTATTAGCCTCTGAAAATATAGACCAAACCATCCTCATAACCATACTAAAATGTGACTATGATGGTTTTGATTTTCATTACCTGAAACCTAGGATATGAGCATATGAAGCAAAAATATCAAGCGATTTTTTCTCTCCTCTATGCTATGGTTTGGTTTGGATCATAAGAATTGAGATATAGCTTTCACCATCCTCTATGATGGGATACAACTAATTTTCAAATGGTGGCCTAGTTTGAGAGAACTCCATTGTTGAAAATTGGATAAAACTATTT
>ML783803.1:80024-109307 GCA_009831015.1 Picea engelmannii
TTACAGGATTTTGTGTTTACTTGCACCTTGTCAATTATGTTCATGTCAATTTCTCTTTCCATATATACGTGAGTTTTTATTGATAAGGATTTTATGTCACTAATATTGGATGTTCTTCTCTCATTTCATATCTTTTACGAAAAATATATAGTTACGGGAAAGGGCCTTTTGTTTGTAGTCCCATTTCGTTCTTCATACGAAGATTTCTCTTATTTTCGACCGAATCAAATCAGCCATTAAAATCTCTTGTTAAATCATTTCCATACCCTTACTGTTCCTCAATGACTGTACCCCCGGTAATTCAACCCAATATTCAACTCAGGATATTAGATCAAACCAATATCGCGTTAAATCTTTTCAGCACAACCCTCAGAACTGCTTATACCCGGGAAGAATTAGAACGTTCATGGGCGGCCATTGAACAAGATATCGCAATCGAGGAACAGTTGGAAGCTAGGCGTAGGGAACATAGAAATCTCCCTTAGTTTCCAATACAGAATGAGACTTTATTACTGTATACATCTTTTACCTCTTTTCGGATGCCTTGACACTGTACTTTGAGCCTTAGTACAGACTCAGGAACAACATTGAACATGGTAGAAACCACTTGATTACCGGTCATTGAGGTAAATATTTAACAAGTGTGAGGGAAATAACCAGTGATGTGAATACTCGTCGAAGGAGGGCCTTGATGTATCCCCCATCATCGACACAAAAATGACATAGGAAAGTGATGTAAGATGGTGAATCAAATGAGTATGGACTAACACAGGAAATGGAAACTAGTAATACTGTAGATGGATGGTTTTAAGTGAAAACTCCCTTGAACATGATGAGGCACAGAAACTAACTTGGAAACATTGACTCGAAGAGTACCAAAATGTAATGTGATGACAATAAGAGCACTCTTCAATTGGACGAAAAAGTATGGCGACACATGGAATTGGTATGACTCTGAGACAAACAGATTACCCAACTGTAAGACAAGATGCAAGGAGGTGCCATGTTCAAGGGAGACAAAAGCTGCCATAAAGGATTCTCAAAAACCTTGACCCACTTCCTTCAATTCCCCCCCCATCCAGATAGATGAGTACCTCTTTTTAATTTAACGAGCTCGATGAGGGTAATACATGCTTGATATAACTCACCTTCGGTAAGTCCTTCTTCCTTTGTTTAACAAATTGGAATGAGTAAGGGTTCATTCCCATATGGTCCCTTCAATGTGTAGTTTAGCGAGTCTAGAGAAGGAAAACTCGGTGGATTTTCATGTTTAGAGAGTCTGAAAATAACATAAAGGTGACTCTAGGGTTGTCCTTTTTTGTAATTTGAGTCTCGTGAGGCTGAAAATGAGATAAAATACCACTCGAAAGAGGCCCTTTCAAACCTTTTAACGAGTGTGAAAGGAAGCAAGATCACTCGACAATCTTTTCATGTTTAGAGAGTCTAAAAAGAGATTAAAGGAGAGTTGAGGGGTTACTTTTTCATATAACGTTTACGAGTCCGAAAAAGTGATAAAATTATACTCGGTTACATTCTCATGTATTTACAAGCATGAGAAAGAACAAAGACTAAGCTCAGTATTGGTTTCATTTTTGCACAAGCTTGAAACAAAATTAAACTATGCTTGTAAATTCCCAACATAATTTCCAAAGGTTGGGATACCCATTGTTGGTTGGTACTCTTCCCCCAGCTTAACTCTAGAATGATAATCAAAGGCTGGAGACATGCCCCCCAAAGCTTCTATTCATTCACCGACTTTGAGGTTGTCACCAATTTTTGTACTAGATGGAGAAAAAGGATAAGGGTGGATGAAATGAAGGTTCAAATACGAGACCTAACGAAAGACTTGACTTGTTAGGAGAGGTGATTGTTTCATTTTTTAACGAGCTTGAAACAAGAAAATAACTATGCTCAAGGCTCCGGGTTCAATTCCCATATTTCCGTTTCATTTTTTAACAATCTTGCTACAGAGAGGAAAACTATGCTCGTAACCTCTGTTTCATTTTTTAACGAGCTTGCTACAGAGAGGGAAACTATGCTTTTTGCCTCTGTTTCATTTTTTTAAAAGATTGCTATAGAGAGGAAAACTATGCTCATCCTCTCCTTGATCATGGATTCCAAGAGGACAATTCTCTGGAAGGAATACATTTTAAAGGATAAACGTCAATCATGGATTCCAAGAGATCTTCACTAGATGGAAGAAAAGCACTCTGGAAGGAATACATGTCGATGGCCTCGATAATGGTAGGGAGATTTGGCTCTAAAATCCCTATCAAAGAGATGACCATGTCAACTACCGGATCTAAGTCAGTAGAAGGGAGAGATTCCCTCTCATGCAGGGTTGAACGTATGGGACAGGGTGTTACATAATTGACCCGCGGCGGGGCGGACATCGCTGGCATGTATGGACCATTAAGGGAAAGCATATGGTTGACCATCAGATGAGGGTCAATGAATGAAAGATGTTCGATCATTACTATGTTTCCATTGGTAGGGAAACACATCAATCGAAAAAGAGTGGACACAAAATCTCTCATACCATAGACATAGTATCACCCGAAGAGCAGGTTAAATTCCAAGGGGTCGTGAAATACATCACATCAACGTAGATTGTTTTTCCTCCGAAAGTAACCAGAAAATGAGGAAGGATCCCTAAAGGTCGACTAAATCTTCTGTCAAAGGTCAACATATTCTGAGTCATGGGCGCAAGCTGCGAGGAACCAAAATATTTCCAAGCATTCGCAGATAAGATTCTAACTGAAGCACCTTCGTATATTATAGTGTTCGGGATACTCCTATCACAAACCTGCACGGTGATTTGGAAAGGAACGTAAGAAGGAAGATGTTGTTTTGTCAAATGATTCCAATCAATAGAAATTATCTGATTTCTTGAAGGGGGTGTCATCGAGACGTGCGGAGTGCCCCCTTGTATGGGTGAATAAATATTAATGAGGTATACTTGAGTGACATCCTCACTCTTTGATTTAGGAGTGGGATCGATGGGTGGTGGAACTGGATCAACCACTTGGGTTGCACTCTTCAAAGGAGGAGTGGGATAGACTGATGGAGAAACCAGATTGACCACTTTTCCACTCTTCAGAGGAGGAGTGGGATTGACCGATGATGTAACCAGAGAAACCACTTTGGCACTCCTCAAGGGAGGAGTGGGATCGACCACTTTGGAACTCTTCAAAGGAGGAGTGGGATCGACCGATGATGGAACTAAATTGACCACATTGGCAGTCTTCAGAGGAGGAGTGGGATTGACCGATGATGTAACCAAATCAACCACTTTATCACTCTTCAGATGAGGAGTGGGATCGACTGATGATGTAATCAGAGAGACCACTTTGGCACTCCTCAAGGTAGGATTGGGATTGACCGATGGCGGAACCAGATCGACCACTTTGGGTTCACTCTTTAGATGAAGAGTGGGGCTGACTGATGACAGAACTAGATCAACTACTTTGGTTAGTGGTTCAACTGATGGTGAAACTAGATTGACCACCTGATCAACTAGACTGACCAAGGATGGAACCGGGTTTCCCATTCCATCAACTAACGATGGGTTGGGAGGAATATTACGATAACCAGTTAGAAGTTGAAGATTTTCCAAAAGAGAAGAAGCCTCATCCATAGGAGGAAAAAGGTGAGAGTAATGATCACCTTCGCATAACATGCAAGGAAATTTGACAGTTCTCTTCTTCATACCAAAATTAATGTCACTAGTTGACGGGGCATCACCAACATGCCTAGCAGGGGTCGATGTCATGGAGGACCACATTTCTAAGACCTTGGGAACACCAAGGAAATCCCTCAGAAAGTGGTCACCCTTACAAAGACTGCAAGGGAATTTGGGTTTCAAATTCTTCGTTTTAATCTTGTCTACCTCATCAACACTCCCAATACGATTAATAGTAGTTGGTTGCTTGGATATAACATCTGATGTGGTTGTAGGATTGGTCCTTTTTGGGTTCTTTTTCTTCTCTTTCCATTTTTTTTTCTTCTTATCAACCTGGCTACTTGCTTTAGAGATTTCACTAGGCGAAGAAGGAGAAAGGGAAGGAGACTTAACGAGTGAAGAAGGAGAAAAGTGGACATGAGGTTGATATGTGGGTGGTGTACTTACATCTTAAGCATTAGGTGCAACCGAAGCACTGGAAATATTTGAGATCACCGGAGTGGGGAACAACCAAACCGATAATCCGATCATGAGTTCCAGAAGACTCAGTGTGGAAATGCACGGAGGAAAAACGGTTCCAAAAGAAGGAAAGGTGAAAGGTTCCCCGGGAAAATGGGTTCATCCATTGGTACTCCGAGGAGTTTATGCCATTAAAAATGACTCAACCTAAGGTCCGCTAAGGAAAACAAACAATACATGCTAAGAATATGAGAAGAAAAAAATCAAACAAACCTTCCCACAATGAAACCACTAGTTGGTGATGAAATCCAACATCACGAGATCAATATAGGAAGGGGTTGGGATAGAGTGGGTGGATAAGTTACATTGGCGACCTACTTAACGAATTTACGCCTTGGTGCAAGCTTCCACACAATAAACGTGGATTTACCCTCCAAGGAGCTCGAGTGAGTTTGACCAATGTCTCTTCCAGGTACAACAAAGACTTCCCTTTACCGTCACTTTGTGTAAAAACCCTAAAGATTATGGCTACTAAGGTTACCAATTTTCATTCAGCCTCTGGGAGGGTAAATTCGATAGTCCAATCTGAATGTATGGGCAGGGTAATAAGTCTGAAATCCTTTGAGAAAATTGAGGACAAGTGGACCGATAGAACTCCAGAGGACCTCAAACGCATTCATAATTCACAAAGCACCGAGACCAAATGAAGACAATCGGACCTCAAGAAGAACCCCCAATATATGATTTGGCTACTATGAACGGTTAAGCCTCGAAGGGATAATCTTCATTTCTCTCCCGAACGTGACCTCGTGCGTAACCCCTGTGTGAGAGGGCGATCCCATCTATGCTTATACAAAAATTGGATTTACTCTCCCTATCACAAGATGTTAAGTTTGTTTGACAGCTTTGGAAAGTTATCCTTTCAACCTATTCCAAAGCCCTACAACCTAAGCTAATGTAGGTTTGCTATCATAAAATGTAAAAATGTCTGATAAATTTTAGTTTAGCGCTTTATTTTTAAGGCTGTTGTTCACTCAAGAGGAAAATGGCATGGACTAAATGATGTTTTGACCGACTCTAAACAATGCAAAGAAATGAGAATGAAAATATTTCACTTCGATGAAAGATATATTATGAAAAGGAGAAAATGTTTATCATTCCCATATGCACAATGTCCCAAAATTTTATTAAACTCATCGATATCAAGATCCTCAAGAAATGATCCAAAGATACTGTACACCAATACACGATTCTTGCCCCCCCAAAGAGTATTCAAGACCAAAAATGCCAAAAACCATGCAATTTTGCTACTTCAAATGCAAGCTAGTTTCACTACCCAAAAGAAAGAATGAATCTATCTTCTTTGTTTGATTCTAATGTATAAAGAAAGTAAATCCAAATCCTTTAATGCTCCACTACTTTCAATTAAAAGAAGAGTCAGATGAAGATGCAAAAGACATGAAGCAAAAAGGGCTACAAACAATGCATGCACTCAAAGCAATGAGAAATGAAAGAAAACAAGTAGAAACTTGTTCTAAAAATAACTCAATCAAGGATTCTACAACCAACAATCATTCAAGGAGTACAAGAAAATCCAGAGAAGAATCCAAGAAAAGACAGGGAGAAAGAGAAATCACTCAAACTGTCCCAACAAAACAAGCAGCTAGAAAGGGAAATTTCACATTTATGAAAAAAAATTCAAGCTCCAATCAAGACAATAAGGAGTGATAAGTACCAAATCTCAACCTCAAGAACCTCACAAACCAACATATAGAGTCCAGGTAAATACTTCTACAAAACAGACTGAAAAGATCTGAGTAGAAGAGGGAAAAATTCCTCCAAGAAGGAGATCAACGCTCTATCTCTCAAGGGAAAAAATCATTGTAGCGCTCTATAAAGAAATGTATGGGAGCGATGATTATAGATCATCACTCTGATATGCACTCCTGGGGATCTCTGATCTACCCAGAAATTTAAAAAAGAGTCAAAAAATTAAAAAAAACTCACCCAAAATTCACAGAAGTTGGTGAAATTTCTAGTGAAGATGGGAGAAAGGTAATAGATCATAAACTAATAGTAAAAATGATCTAAAAAGTGGGAAAAGGGAAAGGAAAATCCAAGGAAAGACAAATCAATGTCGATCCCCAGTGGATTTGCCAATTTCTATTGTAGGAAATTCCCCTGTGGACAGGTGAATGCCCTCTTGGATCTTAGACCCCTATGACCAAGACAGAAGAATGCTAACTTTGAATACTGACATTCCTTTAAATGTATCTAAACTAATCAATATAAAAAAGGAAGAGAGTACAAGTACCTTTTTTGAAGTTTTTCCTTGCTTAGTCTGGGATGAACTTGATCCTAAAGTCCTTCAATGCATTCTGCAATTCAATAGACACCAAAGACAATGCATACTTCCTATTATACCAAGATTAGTTTAAACCATATTTATCGAAAAGAGACAAGTCCATGCAAATGTACACAAACTTGAAGGAAACAGGCCAAGCATGTATATTAATGAGAACATAACAAGGTGCTTACAAAGTGTAGATGCAGATGTAGTAGCCTCACCAAGTCCTCCTTGTCCAATGCTTTCACAAAGCACCCAAAATCATAGGTTCGATATCCTATTTCTCCCAAGACCATAGGTTTTATACCTCAAATATCCACACTCTATCTCCATGGAAAGCCCTCATTATATAGGATTTGGAGGCTTAACCACCATGGATAGGATCACTCATCAGATCAACTAAAAAGGGATCTGAAAGATATTTAGGGATAAAATATATCTTAAGGATTTTAGGGAGGAAATATCTCTCAAGGATTTTAAGGAGGAAATATTTCAACCATCCATGAGATCCTCCACCTTTCCTAAAAAATAGGAAACCAAATGTGAGTTGGATTCTCACACTTAATTAATTTATTTTTCATGAATATTAATAATAATTCATGTGCACTTGGTATTTTGTCCTTCATGTAATATATCCCTCCTCCGCATTGACTAGGGATTGTGATATAGGTTATTCCATGGTGTCAAGGTGTATGAGACACTTATATGGAACTTACAACACTTAGGGCAAGGTACCTAGGTGTGGAAATTTCATGTGTAACAACAACATATGCCATTCTGATCAATGGTGAGGCCACTAAGTTCTTCCAAAGTGGTAGAGGGTTAAGACAGGGTTGTCCATTGTGACCTCTCCTGTTTATCCTTGTGATGGAAGGACTTAGTATTTCTCTTAAAAAAGGACAAGAAGAAGGAAAGCCGACGGGTATAAAGGTTTCTAGGATTATTAAGATTCTTCATCTTCTCTTTTTGGATGACGTTCTAAAATTGAAGGAAATCAACAAAATCCTTAATGTTTTTTCCAGTGCGATGAGTTTGTTGATTAACGTCCAAAAGTCTTCGTTTCTTCACTATGGATTTCATCAGAACTCTCTAGATGCTTTAAAAGGCTTATTTCACTTCAAATTCATGAATCTTTTAGAAGGCTTTAAATACTTGAGTTTCTTTTTTAAACCTGATAGCTACAAGTCAGAGGATTTGTAGTGGCTCATCACGAAGTTCGAGAACCGAATAAGTCACTAGTGAAATTGGTGGCTTTCACTGGGGGTTCGATATGTGCTGATCAAAACAGTTTTACAAAGTCATCCAGTCTATTGGATGGCTTTGGCTCACATCCCGCCATCAATACTAAATCGTATATGCAAGATGGTTTTTTCCTTTCTTTGGTCAGGAAACAAGAAAAAGCAGAGATACCATTTATGTAGATGGGAGAACATCACGAAGACAAAAAAAATTGGAGGGTGGGGATTAAGAAACATTTTATGTTTTTATAGGGCTTTGGCGACTAATACTCTGTCGAGAGGCTTGATGAAGAACGATATTTGGCATTGGGTGATAAAGGATAAGTATTTACCCCATGGTTTTGTAATGAATTAGCTGCAATTTACTTCCTCTATTACGTCCCATGGATCCCAAACACGGAAAAACATCTTGAATACATTACCTCTGATCTTGCATTGGATTTCTTGGAAACTGGGTTTGGGAGAATCCATAATTGTTGGGAAGGATGAAATTCTGGGCTTGGGGAAGGATTCCATTTTGTCCACTGAATTTGTTTTCTTTCTTAATAATAAAAATGTTTATTTTCTTTATCAAGTGAGTCAAGTCTCCCCACAGGGTTCGATCTGCTCCAATTGGTTAGACAACTCAGAATTGGGGTTGGAGGGCGATCTAGCAGCAGAATGGGAAAGCTACAGAAGGAACTTGATTGGATCATGGATTCAACTCACTATAAGATCGGATGAATTAAAATGGACGGGTGGCGATAGCTCAGGCCATCTCACATTAAAAAATGTGTATAATTCCCTCTCTTCAAAACTTTGGAAAAACAAAATTGGTGGTTGGAGGAAAAAAATGTGGAGTTGGGACTGTCCTCAAAAGATCAAGCTATTTGCCTGGCTAGTGATTGAAAATAAAATTCTTACTTGGAAAAATTTACAAAAAAGAGGATGGATGGGGCTAGGAATTTGCCACCTTTACAAAGGTAAGCGGGAATCAGGTAAACACCTCTTTGTTAACTGTCCATTTACTATTTCAATTTCGGAAAGGATCAAAATGGCTCTCAATTTCTCTACATGATGGATTGGCTCAACAGTGAGTGAGTGCTTTGAAAACTGGGCAATTTAGTATCATAACTTCCCAACATTGTCAGCCTTTATTTGTTGGTTTATTTTGCTTGAACAAAACTTGGCTATCTTCGAGTCAGGGACTCCCTCCATTCAAAAGATAGTGTTTCTCTCTTTAGGTGCAGTGGGAAGTTACAGGACAAAGGAAAAATTTTATTCCACTAGATGTCCAGTCTTTGCAATTCCTGAAGATAAAATCATTGGGTGGTTTGATGGGGCAGCTGAGAGGAATGGAGACCAAAGTGGTGCAGGAGGAGTCATCAAGATCAACGATCACATAGTTTATAAATGGACTTTAAATTTTGGAAGAGGAACAAATACAACATAAGAACATATGGGATTTTGGGCTTCTCTAACCTTGGCATATAGACTTTCTATTTCAGATATTCTTGTTTTAGGGGATTCAAAAATAGTCATTGACTGACTTAATAGGAAAGGCACTCTATAGTTTGTTTCCATAGACTGTTGGAAGGGTAGGATTAATGATCTCATCAAGTACTTCATGAACATATCCTTTGCTCATGTATACAGAGAAGAGAATCAAGAGGCGAACAACTTATCAAAACAAGTCCTCACAATGTGTCCAAGGAACATAACATATAATCAGTGGGAAGGAAGCCATGAGGACCTGAATCTCTTTTTAAATATGTACTATAAGTTTTCTGGGGGAGATTATATATGTTGGTTTCTTTCTATGATGGGTGGTCCCATATTTTCAGCCTACAACTATGTATGAAAGTCTTAACTTTTTGAAAAGTGTCTTTTTTGGTCCTTAATGATAAGTTGTCAGTATTTGAAAATTTTCCATGTAGTTATGTCTTTGGATCGGACCATGAAAACAAAAGGAATATTAGATGTAATGTATGACATGTGAAAATATTATATTAATATAAATATAATGTGCAATTTTCTGTGGAAAAAAAAGTGATGAGAGATAAAAACCTTTAATGGAGTTTATTCATTTACTTGTGATGGAGAGAAAATCATAGTAATGAGAGATAGAAAACTTTGTTTCAATTTCTTAATCCCACTTCATGACATCTATATAGTGTGTCGATCATGAAACCTACTTAAAAATAAGCAACACGAGTGCATAGAAAAGTTTTTCAAAATTCAATTTTCAATTTCTGTTTATTCATTTACATGATAATGCAAGAGAAATAAAGGATGTGAGAGTGGTGTGTTGTCAAATTCTTTTATCAATAAAACATTGCCATGTATAATAAGTTAAAATACCCTCGCCATGAATGATATGAAAAACAAAAGTGTCACAACGTTTTGGAAATAGTTCCAAACATTAAAGAAAACAGGTCACACAAGTTGCTCATCAAATTTTGACCATGGTCACGGTTATCATTCTTGGTGATCAATAAAAACCTAGAAAAAATCTCTTTAAGAGTCCTATTAGGAGGTCCTATGTGCTTATTGTCAATGTGTCTATCTCTTCTATATTCTTATATGGCCATGGTTCCCATATGACAAGGAATTTATGAAACATGTGCTGGATAAGTCCTATTAGATACCATGTTATCAAGAAACCTTAAAATAATTGTCACTTCCATTTACATCAAGATATTTAATGTAGGTAGTGAATTGTACGTCCACCTACATACGCTCAATGCCACCTCTTCATCCATTATTTCAAACTCGACGAGGTGACATGAATTGAAATGTAGGAGGGATGGATTAACATAAACAATAGGTAGGTTGTGGTTTTCCAGTGGGGTTTGGAGGCCTAAAGAGATGGGTGTAGGAGGAATTCGAGAGAGGATTTGAACCAAGCAAAAGGGATCATTGTTTGGTTATGGAAATGATATGTTGATGAATATTTTGTGGATCCCTCCTTCCTATGTGTAGATAATTCCCAGTGAAGAATTTGGTGTTTCTATTGTTTATCCTAATCAACCCCCTCCTTAAGTTCAACTCTAGTTGAAGGTCGAGGGAGAAACCTTATCGTCATTTTTGAGTGCTAATGATGATGAATATATTGCAGTGGTTATGAGTAGTGGAAAATTGGCTTCTTGTTTTTTGGTATCATCTCTTAAGGGAGATTGCAGGAGACCTTGTTGGGTGAGAAGGAGGGTGTTAGAGATGATGACTATGATATGTATGGATGGGTTTCCCTTGGATGTATTAATTTATAGATCCATCCTTAGCAATTTTTTGGTTGCGTATTGGATATGTACAAATTCATATGGGTTTTGCAAGGCCTCTTCTACTCGATGGATTTGAAAACATGGTTCCCATGGCCACCACCAAGGGTTTCTTGGTGGCTAACACCAACAAAGTTTGTAAGGGAATTCATATATATATGGATGTTACAAGCATTCTTCTCAGAGATGGAATGTCTAGGGATCCTTCCATTCAATTTGGTACTTCCAAGAGAGATGCGCAACTCATGTTTTACTTGGAACATCCCAATAACTCTAAAAGTTTGTCTCTCATCTTCAACAAGTATGATGATTAAAATTATTTTTTGTTCCTTTCACTCACATTCGTGCACACTATAAAGTAGTTTTAGGGTTCCAAAATATCTTAATGTTATGTTATGATATGTTATTATCAATCTATCGATCTATCAATCAATCAAAAGAATTGAATTGTTGTATATGAGAAAGAAACCATTTTGCGAGTAATATAAATTGAATCTTTCTCATTGATCTGATGTTCATGTTAAGAAGAAAATATCAAAATAGCATAAAAACCTCAGAATAAGCACTCAACACCTTGACAAAGAGAGATAATAATCCTCTTCGAGGGGGAAACCTCCTTATACACCACATAAATTTACAAATACAAGATGATTCCAAATGAAAAGGTCTCCTTGGTATATATAGGAGACTAGGAGGTACAATTACAACTAATGGACCCAATATGACATAAATAAAATGACAATACTAATGTAATATGCCCCAATTAAGGGGTAATGTTCCATTATTTAGGGCTTAACATGATCCTTCCCTTTAAACAAGTGTTGTTTGCAAYKCTTAAGTAATTATGGATGYTTCTGTATAAAATACTCATCTTCCCTAGTGGAATCTTCAAYARGTAGTTTCTTCCAMTTAATGAGATACTTTGAAATGGATKTATTCCTCAATTGGTGAATTCTTGTGTCAGTGATATCTTTAGGATCCAATYTGATTTTTCCTTCCTTGTMAAATTCTCGCAATATAGTTTGAACTTGGATATTKCCACCTATAACCTTCTTTAAGCATGAAACATGGAAAAYTRGGTGTACTCGYGAAGATGCARGGAACTCCAATTTTTATGCCATAGTACCAATCTTTTGCAACACCTTATAAGGGCCATAKTAYTTTGGTGATAATTTATTATTCTTCTTAGCTTKCTTGAGRGACATATTTTTRTATGGTTGTAGTCTTMAAAATACCTAATCTCCTACTTCAAAACTTCTTTCACTATGATGTTRATCTTCTTGTTGTTTCATGCGATTATGTGCCATGGTCARGTTGTTMTTTAAGAGTTGGAGGAATTRTTGTTGATGCTCRATGTGATATTCCACKGCTTGAACCTTARATKTTTCTTTTAGAGAAGAAGTAATGGACAGTGGGYGATATCCATAGAATTCCATAAATGGTGTCATTTTTGTTGCAGTATKAAAGGAAGTGTTATACCACCATTCTTCCAARGGTRACCACTTGAACCATTRTGTTTGTTTATCAGAGACAAATCAAYRAAGGTAKCCTTCCAAAACTTTGTTCACTATCTCAGTTTGTCCATCATATTGAGGATGATAAGATGMGCTATGWGCCAATTGAGTACCCAAACAAGAAAATAATTCTWTCCAAAAATGTCTAGTGAATATGGGATCTCTGTCACTTACAATAATCTTTGGGATTCCATGTATCTTTTGAACTATCTCCATGAATGCGGTGGAAACTGTACTRGCTTTGAAAGGGTGAGAKARTGCACAAGWGTGTGTGTACTTGGCYGGTCTATCAATAATCACCATGATGKCACTCTTTCCTTCATACTTATGTAACCCTACAATGAAATCCATGGAAACCTCCTCCCARCRCTRACTTCRRATGGMTAATGGTTGTAAAAGACCTGGGGTCTTAATTGTTTCCACCTTATTTTGTTGGCAAACCAAATATTCTGCCAYAAACCTTTGAACATCAGTTTTAAGTCCATCCCCMAAAAATTCCTTCTTGACCCTACAGTAGGTTTTCAAAAATCCTGAGTGCCCTCCTAAYAGAGAGGTGTGCAAYTCCAAGAGTACCATTTGTTTGARTTGGGAGTTMTTACATAAATATAAGCGATMTTTGTAKCATMGTGAATCATTTTCCATGTAAATGTATCTGATGTATTKGAATCCTGCTGCAACCTTTGAATGAGAGTCCACACTTTTTCTCCATTATTCCATTCATCCCTTGCTTCTATTATCCAATCAGGTTGGATGATCGAGATATAAAAGATAAAGGCCTCRACATTTTCATCCTTTCTTGAGAGTACATCTACCACAACATTTTTCTTCCMTTTTTTCAAGATGATTTCAAARTCATAACCCAACATCTTGGTCACCAATTTTTGTTATTCYTCTAAACATAGTCWTTGTTCCAAGAAGTATTTAAGACTATCATGATCTATTTTGACCTTGAATTGCATACYTATTAGGTAAGGGTGCCATTTCTTCAATGCATGTAKTATTGCAATCATTTCCTTCTCATAAATGAGTTYGTGTAAGTCCTTTCCCTTGAGTGRCCGACTTTCMAAAGCAAAGGGCCTTCCTTCTTGCATTAGAACAACACCAATGCCATTTTYTTGAGTCATCACWTTCCAAAACAAAGGTTTTTGTGAAKTATGGTGTGGTCAAGACAAGAGCTTTACACATCGCCTCTTTAAGTTGGTCAAAATATTGAGTTGCATCTAGAGCCCATGAAAATGCATCCTTCTTAGTTAATGTTGTTAAAGTTTCKTCTATTCTTCCATAGTTCCAARCAAACTTGCRGTAGTAACYTRTCAAACCCAAAAATCCTCTAAGATTCTTCAATGTTTTGGGAATCRGCCARTCCATTAAGGCCTTAATCTTGTTAGGGTTTACCTTGACACCTTCATGAGATAYAATATRACCCAAATAATCTACCTCCTTCACCCYRARGAAACATTTGGATGGCTTGGCATATAGTTGYTGTTGCTTTAGTAGCTTAACACCCWGTMAACATGTYGAACATGATCCTCCCAAGAMTTKCTATAGATTAGTATATCATCAAAAAATACTAACACAAATTTTTGAAGGMAGGGMTTGAAAATGGAAYTCATCAACACTTGGAATGTGGAAGGTGCATTCGTAARGYCAAAAKGCATGACMAAAATTTCATAATGGCATTCATGAGTTCAKAATGTTGTTTTTGGGAKATTTGCTTCCTTCATTCTAATMTGATGATACCMTGAATAMAGATMTGACTTTGTGAAGTAGATTKCTCAATGTAGTTCATCTAAMAATTCATCAATGACGRGAATGKGAAACTTATCTTTAATAGTGATYTTKTTGAGCTCTCTATAATATGGACACATACACCATGAGCCATCTTTCTTGAGTGMCATTACCACCGRTGMAGAGTAAGAACTYTGGCTAGGTATTATAATGTCATCCTCTAACATTTCTTCAACCATACACTCAAYTTCACTCTTCTAGGCATAAGGGTATCTGTAAGGCCTGATGTTAGGAGGAACACTCCCAAGAATTAGGTGAATAGMATGATCATGATTGTGAGTGGGTGGAATACCTCTAGGAATATCTTCAAATACTTTGAAATTMTTATCAATGATCCCTTGGAGATCTATGGGAATAGATGTYTTAGAGGTTTGAACATCTAGTGAGYGCAGTTGTACAATTACACCMTGATGCCCCTTTTTCAATAATTTTTTCATGCCATTAGAGMTTATCACCTTACTRGTTTTCCCTGTGATACCCCTTATTTCRATTTCCTTTCCTTCCAATGAAAMTTTCATGAAAAWTTCTTGAAAATTAAAAKCCATTGTTCCCAATGATTTTAACCATTGGACTCCTAGTAAGACATCAACACCACCCATGGGTATAGAAATCATTGGAATATTAATTACATATTCCYCCATAGTAAAATTGATCTTATGGAAWTTTCCTRAGCAATTAATAGTTTCTCCATCTGCAATCATTACTTGAAACTCTGGCACTGGATGTATAAAGCAATTGASAGCTTTGGCTAATTTATAGTGAATGAAATTATGAGTACTACYAKAATCAATTAGGACTATTACCTTTTTCYTTTTGATATATCCTTCGATATTGAGGTTTTGAGGAGTGTTAATTCYAGCCAATGCATTACATGATAATGTGGGAGTCAACTCTTCAGAAGAAATCTCTTCTATGTTTTCATATTGATATGATTCTTTTTCTTKTTCTTGTTCTTCTTCCTCTTCATAATTTATGTAGAATAATTTCTTCTCAYCACACTTATGTCCCTTAYTRTACTTGTCACAATTAAAGCATAAACCTTTTTCTTTTCTTTCCTCCAATTGTTGAGGTGTCAAYCTTGTAGGTTGAGGTGTTTTAGAAGAAGGAACATTATTATCTYGRTAGATGTTAGGAGYGGTCCTTCTAGTAGMCATAGCCATATTTTTACTTTCAACATTTCTCGCCACCTTGAACACATTCTCCAATGATTTGGTTYCCCAAAGGAGAACCTCATGTTGAATGTTATCCTTTAAATTTCCTATGAATACATCAATCAAGTGCTCATCTRGAATATMTGTTACCTTTATATTCAATCTTTTGAAGTTCTGAATGTGCTCCRCAATTGAACCCTTTTGCTTGAGATTTATCAATTGGATAAAGAAGGTATTSCTCCTTGTATCCTCATAGCGTGCTATCATTTATTCYGTGAAAATTGTCCAAGTGACAAGTGATTTGGRAGAACAAATCCATCRATACCACATAAATTGWCTGGGTTCTAAATATAAAGATGCAATTYGTACCTTTTGTGTGTGTGACACATCATGTAGATCAAAKAACTGCTCCATCTGGAGTATCCATGTAATTGGATCYTTKCCATCAAAATTCCTCATATYGATATTAGGAAAGTGGTTGGTCTTCAACCCAAAGTTGGATTATATCCAGTCTTGATTCATCTTCCTTGTGTCTTCATCATGAATTTCATGGGATACATTTTCACTTTCAGGTGGCCTCTCTATTAGAAAAAATTTCAATCATTCCATGATCTCCATTTTTAAACCATCCATATTAGTATCCATTATTTCTTCCAACTTAGCTTCAGTTGAATCCATCATCCCTTGTAGTTCATATTTTGTTACTGCCTTCTTTTGTAAATCATTTATGTGCCTACGCATTTCTTCACGTTCATGAAGAGTCCAAGTAGGACTATCTTAAGGATTATTTGGTGTAGAAGTTCCCTTTTTTGGTGGCATGTTGGCCAAGTATCACTATAAGGTAGGAATTCCTAATTGGTCTAGGAAAAGGTCCTCACAGACAAGGGAGTGTCAGGTGTTATATCTCTCTCATAGACGTGCAGAGTCCAACAATAGTACTCAGGCCAATATCTTAGGGCACTAACCAAGGACGCTTGACCATGTCCTTAGTTGTACTATCCAACTACCCAAGTACTAGAGAGTGACCTACTCGAGTGTTGTTCTCGGTGTACTATAAAAACAAGACGACCAAAAGGTTTACTTATTAAGTCTCAGGATTCTATGGGGTCTCCCGATATATGCAAGGTACGTGGGATCTCAAATCCATAGTAGTGTTGTCTAATGCACAAATGTTCGAAAGGGTCCTTCTGATATACTCTAGGTATGTGGAAGAACCACACAGTTCCTAGGTTGTAACGTTGATAGGTAATGACAACTCCTACGTTTAGAGACGTCGTAATACATATGTACCTAAAAATCCCTAAGATTCTCTCAAATTTATGTGATACTCCTTTTATCCCACTTTATTATATCTTTTGAATCACCCCAATTGAATCTTATAGTCAAAATATATGCAAATTTCCAAAAACCAAAACACACCTTTTAAACCTTGATTTGGAGGTGGTTCTGCTAGATGGTCTATCTTCTGTTGTATATCCAAAATTTCGAACCTTCTATGTTTGAAATTTCATTCTGTAGTTCTTTGATACGTTTTCTCTGCAATTCCATAGGTCTAATCAAAATTGGATGTTCCAAGTGAAAGTTATGGTAACTTTCCCACACCTTGTTGATGTTTTTCCTTTCCAGGAGAGCGTACTTGTAAAGCATGCCAAGAGCACAATATCTTATATTTGATTTTGAAAATTGCACTAGAAATATTGCAGATGTTCCAATATCCAATGCAACTGGTCTCACTTAATTTGGATACTCACTGAAGACGATATAACTATTTTACCCGGAACACATGTTTGAGACTAGTTAATGTGACTAGTCAGCTACCCTATCTTACACAGGGTGTATCCACAAATGTAGGATGACCCAGAAGCTGAAATTTTTATCATAGCTACCATTATGATTTATGTGAATATCCTCTAAGTTTCAAGGTATGAAACACCACATAAAATGTTTTATAGAGAAATTTCCTTGATGGATAAATTCAGGAAGATTCCAGAACCTGATCTTACACATGATATATCTATGAATGTATAAAGCCTCAGGAACTGAAATTTTAATCCCAAGTACCTTGATCTTTCTATTAAATATGCTCCAATGCGTTCCTTTTGAAACATCGTAGAGAAAAATTTATAGAAAAAATTCTAATGTTTCTCAAATGCAACAACGACACCCCAAGACCTTGAGCTCTGATACCAAATGTTAAGAACCAAATATCAAAATAGCATAAAAACCTTAGAATAAGTACTCGATGCCTTGACAAAGAGAGAATTTCAGATAATAAGCCTCTTCAAGGGGGAAACCTCCTTATACACCACATAAATTTACAAATACAATATGATTCCAAATGAAAAGGTCTCCTTGGTATATATAGGAGACTAGGAGGTACAATTACAACTAATGGACCCAAGACGACATAAATAAAATAACAATACTAATGTAATATGCCCCAATTAAGGGGTAATGTGCCACTATTTAGGGCTTAACAGTTCATATGCATATAATAATAACACCAACATAGTTTCCAAGCTACAAGGAATCAAGTGCATAATTGTAGGAAGAATCTATGGATGTACCTGCAACAACTGAATCCTCAACAAAGCTAGCATGCCTTCACACTTGCCACCCCAATATTTTCATGGCATGGCATGAAATTATACAATGTTGGACATATCCTGTTGTGTTGTAAATTACTTGCATTCCTTCACACTTGTTCTATTATATATAGCTACATGTATATTGTATGCTATATAATCCTTATTCTCTTATATAGCTACACATATATTGTATTCTATATAATCCTTATTCTCTTATATAGCTACACATGCACTATAACCTTGTGTTGAATATTAACTAATCAATGTGTTCTTGAACGCATAGATGATACATGGATGCATGACAACACCATCCCTACACATTGCACGTTAGAACAACTTGTACTGTCATGTACAACCATGTATGTGAGAAATAACTCAATGTATTTTCCACTGGCGTTGTTTAACTGCTCTATTTTTTTCCATTTTGCCAAAATCCGACGATATAATCTATACAAAATCACATTTTTATGTTGTTTAAATTGTATTTCTGAATGTAGAAATAGATTCATCATCTTGAAAAATCGGAGAAACTCAGATTACATGTAATTATCCACTTAAATATACAGATACAACAATTTATGACTGAATTTCGAGCAAATATCCCCAAAAAAATATCGATAAAAAAGAACAAAAACATATAAAGTTTACGATGCAACTTTTCACTCAATAAAACTGTATGTGTGGGAAATAATTCAATATATTTCCCACCGAATAAAATTAAAGAACTATAAAAATGAGATGATTAAATTATATAATATTATTTTTTATGAGAAATATTTTTTAATAAATAAAAATATATCAACCAGTGATTCAATATTGACAAAATCGTTTTTCCTTAAAACTATTATTAAAAATAAAACAAAAATATGTTAAATAAGATAAGTACTAACCATCTTATAATTTAGGAATCTTACTTTATATTAACACATTTGAATTAGACATATAAATTTTGTATTTATTATTATTTATATGAACTTTTAGTTTATATTATATAAATTCGTTTGGAGTCTATCTTATATGAACACATTTGACTTAGAGATAAGAGCATCAGTCTATCTTATATGAACACATTTGACTTAGAGATAAGAGCATCTCTTTTATGTAAGATGTAATATGGTTACTAGTTACAATTAATTATACATTTTAGATTTTTATTTATGTATGTGATTATATTTTATAATTTTACGTATGTGATTATATTTTATAATTTCACGTATGTGATTATATTTTGTATATCGTTTTACATATTTATGTTTTAGATTTACTAAATATTACATTTATGTTTTAGTTTTAGGGAACTCCACTATTGAAAATTGCATGGGAAAATGTTAATTACACCATTAACACTACCTTTTAGGGTTTTTGGGTATATGTTTCTTATTTGTTGGCTGGTCAAATTTATCAAATGTATTGTGCAACAACCAAATGGGATTTTCAACCAGTGGTTGTACTTTGACTATTGGGATTTTGAACGAGTGGTTGCACTTTGACTAGTTATGTATATAATGGAGAGTCAAGCCTTTAAGATTTTTTTTATTTGAAGCATTTTTAAATTTTTTGGACTTGGTTTTAGATTTTTCATATTCTTTCAAAACCAACAAAACAAATATGCACAATACTTATGCATAATGTTTTTAGAGTATGCATTATCTCTAGAACCTAGATTGTATTTAGTGCATTAAAATTATATAAAACTTATTCCTTGGGATAACGACTGATGATAGTTGGATTATTTGGTGAGAACATGTTACTTTTCAAAATGTAGAGTTTCTTAGGATTTATAATTGTCAAATTGTTGACGTATGGAACGAGCACAATCGAAAGAAGTTAATTTTTATGAACTCTAGGATTATGTCCATGACAAAAAAAAAAAGTAAGCTTAAGTGGTTAAATTGAGGAATTTTTATCAAGTGTATGAGGTTCACCATGTCATAGTTCCCAAGCATGTGTCTTCCTTCTTTCGATTAAGATAGGATATGGACCTTGTAAGGATGTTTTTAAATTGTAGCCACCAAGGAGGTTAGGGAGAGAAATTTCACCATTAAAATAACTATAATTCAAGTGATTGTCTAAAAAAATATTAAAAGTGACTTTTTCAATCATTTTAAGTTAGTATTTCAATATTAATAGCATCTGATGAGCATAGTGTGGCTATGTATCAATTTTTTGATGTAGTTTCGACTTAAGTAACATAGGAGCATAGAAGGGATTGTGACTGGTCATTAAGTTTTGATGAGTTGAAAACAACTATCGACAATATAGAAGATGACCAAGCCTCTAAAATTGACAACTTCCCATGTGAATTTTACAAAGAAATGTGGAAGCTTTTGGGTCAAAATGGTTGTAAGGTTACAAGTTTGTAAGGAAGAAAAACTTGGGGTGGGTATTAATCAAAGTATCATCATATTTATTCCAAAATAAGGGGACATGGAGATTGTTACATGTTAAAGGAACATCACCATGTTGAACACTTTGTACAAGTTCCTAGCTAAAGATTTAAAATTACATCAAATAATTCTACCTCAAATTCTTAGGCATGATGAAACTAATTTCATTTAGGGCACTTGTATTTTGGATAATGTGGATGTTGTATAGGAGGGCATGGAATGGGCTTTGATGATGGTTTTGGATGCACTTTTCAATAAATTTATTTTGTGACTTGGTCAACCACATAGCCAAATGGACCTTCATCCTCACTACTATGGTTTATAATGGTTGAAAGTGCAATTTTGGAATTGCCTATTGTGGAGATTGCAATATTTGATTGCTAAAATAGTAATGTTTGATTAATAAAATTTAAACCATTGAATTGTTTAAAGTGTTGAAATCACAATTTCTAATTATTAAATTGCAATTTATAAGTTCATAAAGTACAACATCTAATTGTTGAAAGTATAATCAATAAATTGTTGATTGAGTAGAAAAAAAAAACCCTAAAAGGAAATGTTAATGGTGGAAATAAGATTTTCCCGTGCAATTTTCAAGAATGGAGTTGTCTCAAACAAGGTCACCATTTGAAAAATAGTTTTATCCAATTTTCAACAATGGAGTTCTCTCAAACTAGGCCACCATTTGAAAATTAGTTGTATCCCATCATAGAGGATGGTGAAAGCTATATCTCAATTCTTATGATCCAAACCAAACCATAGCATAGAGGAGAGACAAAATCGCTTGATAGTTTTGCTTCATATGCTCATATCCTAGGTTTCAGGTAATGAAAATCAAAACCATCATAGTCACATTTTAGTATGGTTATGAGGATGGTTTGGTCTATATCTTCAGAGGCTAATACAACATGATAAATTGATCCATGACGTGTTTCCACCTTCAAGTTCAACAACAAATTTATCTTGACACAATTCATTATTCGAGATTTCTTCAAAGGAAATCAAAGGTATCACTGACCTGACAACTCGTGGTTAAAATAAATTCCTTAGGATGAATTAAAACTCCCAAAATTATCAACTAAAATGAACAATGAAGCAAATAGGAAAAAAACATGAAAAGAAACGATAAATTCCAAGACAAATTCAAGTTTCAAATTTAACAAATGAGATTAACATCAAAATTACTTAACACTTACTTGTTAAAAAAAAGTTGATAAATACTAAATAACATGTAAATAAAAAAATAAAATTATCATTTCAAACTATTATACTTAATATTTTTTTTTTTTTTTTAAATAAAAAAGTAGAACCTGCTATATTAGATAACCAAAACTCTTACAGAGTGTACAAAAATGTGGGTATGAAACCGCCCAAAGTGCTGCCGATTATCGGAAACCAGCATATATAGAGGGCGAGTAGCAATAGCATGAGAATCTTAAAAACAGAGTGGCATCTGTCCTGCCCGTAGGAAACCAGGACAGATGCAAGATGTCTAAATACATATAAAACAGTGAAGTAATAAAGCTGGGAACTAAGAAGACATATAAAACTAGGAACTGAAATAGCATAAGAAACCTAGATGCCTGGTGACCTGTCATCCTCGCTATTCTGCCTCGTGGTCCCTGCCAAGATGGCAAAAGCTTGCGCGCAAAGGGGACATTTCCGCTTGGCAGGCGCATTGGAGAACGCGTCAAAGAGCATGTCCATGCGTTGGCCCATGAGGAGAGCCCGATGCTCCAGATCCGACAGGTGCCCACGGAGGTCAAACAAAAGAGCCAGGTGTTCATCCCGGATGAGTGAGCCATGCAAGTTTCCACCCCTGTCCATCGTCGCTTCAGAGCCCCCTTTGAACGTCATCTGCTCCACCGCAGCCGTCGCACCCTTCGAGCCTTCCTCGAATGCCTGTGCGCCAAGGCAGCTGCAAGTTTCGTCACCAGGCCAGGGAATTTCCTCCACGATACAGCCGGGTGTATCATCTAACAGGGTCGGATTGAGCTTGCAGGCTTCCAGATGAGTTTTCCCGCCAATTGACGGGTCTTCCATAGGCAAGTCTTTCAGGGACGGGTCTTCCATAGGCAAGTCTTTCAGGGACGGGTCTTCCACGATAATGCAAGGGGGAAACTCCTCCTCAGAACCGGAATTCTGCAGTACTCCCGGCGCCTTTCCTTTGACGTCGCGACTACATCCCACACCAGGCTCAGCTATGGTGGCAAGTCGCGCCATTCTTTCTGCCCTGGCCCTTTGTCTTAGAATGGACGTCGCTAGAGCCAAGGCCTTCTCCAACTGATCCTTGCGACGCCTCTGCGCCTTTTGCGCCTCCCAGGCCGCGCCACGACGAGGTGTTCCTCGCTTCCTGGCCATGGAAAAGGAGCAGGGCAATTGCGGATTAAGCATGCTCTGTCTCGAGGTGGTCGGAGAGAGATACAACGGAAATGTTGGACCGCCCCCGAGCCCCCGGGTAAAATGCGGAATGCAGAGCTGCACTAGAACGTCACGGTATACACTAGGCGTGAATAGAATTGGGCTGCTCCATAGCATCCAGACAGAGCTCGAAGCCGAGGTGAAAACCAAATAAACGAGAGCCGAAGTCATCCTCCCACCTATAGCCTTTGCCATCCCGTAAACACTGCAATCGTAAATATTGGCCGTCCTTCATGGTCGTCCTTCATAATAAATACTGGCGCGTGGGTAGCAGGTAACGACATTTATACCATGGCCTAGTGGAAATCCACCTATAGCTTCTAAACTACGTGTCACCCCATCCAGGTCAACTATTATACTTAATATTAAATGTATCAAAAATATCATTTTAAAATTTATAATTAATACATAAAATTAATATATATTAAATCTAAAATCTAAATATATAAAATATAATCACATGCATAAAATTTAAGAATGCATGATTAATTGTACCTAATGACCATATTAGGTCTTACATAAAATATTCTCTTATCTCTACATCGTTAATATAAGATTAGATTCCAACACGTTTATATAAACTTAAAATTCATATAACTAATAATAAATATATAAACTCAAAGTTCATATAACTAATAAAGATCATATGTCTAATTCAAATGTGTTAATATATTTGAATTGATATAAACTAGGCTTCCTAAACGATATCTGATTTCACATACTATTTTAGATCTTTAATAATTGTTTTAATGAAAAACGATTTTGTCGATATGATATTTAATCACACGTTCATATATTTCTATTTATTAAAAATTGTTTACAAAATCATTCCTACGATAATATTTATATTCTTTACGAATAGGTTAAAACTTTCAATTTAAACATACTTTTCGTTCTTATTTAATGCGAAATACATTGAGGTTTTTTTTTTCATACATATAGTTGTGACATGACAATACAAATTTTTTTCACGTGCAATGCATAGGGACGGTGTTGCCATGCATCCACGTGTCATCTATATATGTATAGATGACACAAGGTTATAATGCAAAGTGTTATTATTATCCATGATTTTTATCCATGCTATGCAGTTATATAGCGATACTTTGGTCTTTTGACCATTTATTAGTTCAATGTTTATCAAAATTTTGTGAATGTTTTCTAAAGTTCCACATTATAAATCATTTTTACATATGTTTTTGAATTATTTAAATTTATTTATCTAACATTTTATTAGCTATTCAATTCTACTCCTTATTGCGGGAGTGGAGTCATATGTCTCAAAATCAATGTGATTTTCATGATTTCACGTGTTTAACAAATATCTACAAATTATATAATTGATCATTTTCGAGGTTCTGGCTATGTGCAAGGTTGTGGCACTACAGTCTATGTGGAAGTCTTTGGCGCTACAGTCTATGATTGTTGGATTCTAGGGGCATTGCAGTCTAGGGATACTATGTGGAACCCTGATAGCAATCATATTACAGGTAGAACATGTAGGTTCTATCACTCAAGAAACAAAACAAGCAATTCATTGGTCGTATTGCAATATTGTTGAGTCCTTCGATTATTCATAGTTGAGTCCTTCAATTCTCTGTATCCATTAGCACTGTGCAATTACAACTATTTGTTATTACTCTTTTGTTATTAATCTTGGATTCCAGGTCATGGACATATTATAGTTCTAGTTCAAATGAAATAAGAGTTGTTTACCTCTATGTCTCTACCTTTGCCCCTGTTGCAAATAAAATATCGATGCCTTTGGAATTCAACTTATGTTCTCACATAGGACTTTGTCGGTGGTCTTCTTGCAAAATTTGATGGAGAATGGAGGTATTATTCATTCTTTTCTGTCACTTCTTCACTCTGTTGGAGTGTCATTCAATTTTCTCCTATGTGATTGCATTCATTGCAGCTTGTCAGTGCTAGGATTGCAACGAGAAGGAAAACGAATCATAGAAACGTACAAAATAGTAGAATACGAGCTCAAGACGCCTTGAAACCTATATAAAAAGCGTAGTTTGTAAGTATTGATTGTGAATAAGCCTCCTGCAACACAGAGTATTATCTTTCATGTTAGGATTCGCTTTCTATTTTGTTTCATTTGTGTTCTTTGTAAATAAAAAAATATGCGGGGGCTTTAAATATCAATTCATGGAAATAAGTACTTGTGGTGAAAGGAGGTGGAAAATAAAGTTTCCTACATGTCAGAATCATCAGATAATGTAATGGTGAAGTATTTCAAGAATTTAAGTTTGTCTTTGGTGAAGTATTTCAAGAAATTACCTTTGTCTTTGGTGAATTATTTCAAGAATGTACCGATAAGCCTGCCTTGACCTGAGAATGTTGTTACATAGTGTGTGGCTTCACTTTGTCCTATAGCTGTAGGTAGTAGAGTGCTGAGCCTTTCACTCATGTCCACAAGAGTAACACTATGTATACAATTTCAATAATTAAGATTCAAGATAAAGGAAGATAGTAAAAATATCTTTGTTGTTATGTCGTTTCTTCACTAAATTGCATTGAAGTTCAAGTATCGCCGATGCAAGTTCCAGATCTCCTATTTTTCTATCAAATTTCATTTAATCTAATATAAAATAAGGGAGAAGTTTAAGGGAGTAGTTCATTATCCTCATGCAAGAAACAAAAGAGAAATTTTAAAGCAAGTAATAAGACTACTTAATAATTCAAGGTAATCTTATTAAATTAAATTAATAATGAGGGAGTCATATTAAATTAAATTTAATCTGTAATATAAAACAAGGGTTGCATGGCAGCTTAATCCCTGCAAGTAATGAACTAAGTTTCCATGCAACATTCTTAAAAATTAAATGATATAATAATGGGTTGTGAATCTGCAAGTAATGAACTAAGTTACCATGCAACATTCTTAAAAATTAAATGATATAATAATGGGTTGTGAATATGTGCTATTTGTTACAAGTAGATGATATACACCATGTCAAATGTGCTTAGCTACATGCTTGAAGGGAGAAGGGACTTCTAATCTCCAAGAGAATATGAATGATGAAGCAAATTTTCATTTATTTTTATTTCATATAATTGCCTATTTTGGAATAGTATTCGGATATTATGTTCTTATAAGTAAGTCTAAAATTCCAAGAGATAGATCGTCATGTTAATATCCAAGAACTGTAATAGGGTGTAGGAATTGTAATGGCCCCCCATGCCCTTTTTTACTCTTAGTGTTCTAAGAAAAAGGCAGGTTAATCCCACTTCTTTACTCTTAGTGTTCTAAGAAAAAGGTAGCTTTTTGAGCATGTCGATGATCTAACCCTTGGAATGGTTGCAGAGAAAGAAGGCTTTCGGGTGGCTATTGACGAAGTTGAATTTGGTCATTGTGTCGATATCGTGGAACTTGATGGATTCCCTATCGTTGGCCCTGATGGCGTCCTCTTTGCGGTTGATGAACCAAACACGGTGGTGCTTCTCGTATATCTTCGTGCCCCACTGCCTGTTGGGTTGTGGGACTTGACAAAAAAATCAACATGGCCATGAGTATCTCTTTAAGAAGGAGGTTTCATGACTAGAAATATAGATCAACGGTGCATTGCTGGCATAAAAAAGGTTTCAATCTCTAGGTTTGTGAGTGTTAGGATCAACAAAGTAACACTGAATTAAGTTTCTCAATCATGCATAGACTGGAGATGTTAATCAGGGTCATCAGTGAACTTGTATCGTGCCTTATTTGCCTCAAAGTGTTTCTCTTAGAGACCCATTTACCAATGTTCTCAAATAAGTCACATTGTCATGGGTTTCAAACTATAGTATTCATGGTGGTACTTGGATGGAAAGACCATCCTTTGTAGATCATATTACACCTTACCCAGAAGAGATATTGTATGAATCCATTTTTTTCAATGATTTTAGACATGATATGATTTCCTAACATTTGTTTATTCTTAATGAATATCAAATCTTCAAATCATAGAACTTTGAATTTGAAAAAAAACTTCTCCAACTTGAAATCATTTTTAATGCCCTTGTAATGAGACAATGACAACTTCTTGCATGAGTTATCCTGATCACCATGCACTGAATGAGTACCTGGAATGTTCTCAAAATTGATGAAAATAATTCACATTCTCGGATTGAAAGGCTTCTTCGAGGTGGGAGAGAAGCTTTGGTTCAGGTAGTAATCCTTGAAAGCTGCATTGTTATTTTATGTTAATGATATTTACTATGAATACTACCGTAGATTGAATTTTTCAAGGAAATAAGTACATCAACTTTTCCAAGGAAAAAAAGTACAACAACGAGTGTTTCTTAGGTATTCTTTGAACTTGAACCCATTAGTTACTAATTGTGTATGCTTTGAACTTGTACCTATCAATTAATAATCTCAACCTTGCAGCCTGTAGGTTTCTTAAGATAAACAAAAGATTTGCTGAGATATCAAAAGGTAGTGGTGGAGAAAAAGGAGGAGGAACAACACCAATTCAGAGAGGAGCAACAATAGCTCAAGGGATTTAGCACCAATAAAGAGAATAGTTTTGGATAAAATGATAACTTGGGTGTATTCAGAGTATTCCTAAAGGAAATTCAGCGGAGTATAAATGACAAGGAGCACGTTCTTATGGGATAACTCTAAACGACAAGGAGCGCCTTCTTATGGGATAACTTTGTTTTTCCTTCAACAACTTTATTTGGCCCTCAGCATGGCCCAAGAGAAAGATGAATGCACCCACGAGAAAGATGAATTCCAAGGAGTCGATGGATGGAAAATTCACTATCATAAGAGGGTACGCCACATAGTCACAGGGTTGACTTGAGAGTACTATAAAGAATGCCACAAAGTTGTTGGGTCGATTCTAGAGGAGTCCAGAAGAATGTCATCCCAGTATATGCATTTGAAGTAGAGTCTAGCAGAGTCCAATGGAATTAGCTTGCATGCAGAAGGCCATTTGGTTGTAGGAATTTTTGTTGGAAACAGTGACAACAAAACTCATCCGTGAATAGGATTCTAGATCCTATAAACCAGGATCGGTTGTAACCAATGCACCTAAGTTAAACTATGGATGAGATTACATTTAATAGTCAGTTTCTAATATACATTGCTATAAATTTGTATGCCCGTAGAGGCTATGAGTGTGTCTGAGAGGAGTGAGCCTGTCTGTAATCTCCATTAGCTGAATAATAAGATAACCGATACCAATGCTTGGTGGACGTAGCCCAACGTTTGGGTGAACCACGTAAATTGCTGTGTTTTGTGTTTGCATTTGTATTGATTGTCTTATGGTAATTGTTGTTTCCGCATTGGAAATTACAACAAGTGGTATCAAAGCTCAGGAGATGAGGAGCTGAGGAGGACGCAGCCAGGAAGAAGCCGAAGCGTTGAAATTTTTTTTGCACAGGGGCGCCGGCGCTGGACAGTAGGCTAATCGGGCGCGCCGGCGCTGGGCAACAAGTTAACGGGGCGCGCCGACGCTGGGAATCAGTTAAGGGGGGTGCGTTGTTAAATGAAATTCATTGTTTTCAAAGGGAGCGATGTGAGGAGAGCCAGCGCTCACCTTACAGGCTAAAGGGAGCGCCAGCCTCTCATACCTTATGCACTGATTCTAATTTTTGGGGCAGCGCACCCCATATCTCCTCCAAGGAGCGCTGGATGCCTTAAGGAGCGCTCCCCCCCCTTTTATGAAAGGAATCGTATCATTCTGTTTTTTAAAAAGGTAAAAGGTAGATTTGAATCTATTTTTTAGAAAGTATTAAAGAAATTTTTTATTATATTTTAAAATATAATATGGAAGTAATAAAGAAAGTTTTTATTATATTTTAAAATATAATATGGAATGATGGAGGATGTTAAATGGTGGAGGAATAAGGTGGATTGGATTTCTTATTAAACCTTTTTTCATTAAATTTTTTTTTTTAAGGGTGAATGTATGTAATTTCTTTGAAAATTACACAAGATTACTTCACATTTTTAAAGGGGCTTTTGGATATTACAAACAATAGTGTTTGTTTCCTTTTATGTTTCCTCTAATGAAAAAGATGCAGAGTGCCAAGTTCGAAATTGAAAAGTTTAATGGCAAGAACAATTTCGAGATCTGGAAGGTTAAGATGCACGATCTGCTCGTGCAACAAGGCGTGGTGAAGGCGCTGTTGGGAAAAGCAAAGCAGCCCGCGTCCATAACAGACGAAGACTGTGATGAGATGGATGCGAGAGTACTGAATGCCATACGCCTGTGTTTGGCTGACGATGTATTGTTCAACATTGTTACAGAGAAGACAACAACCGGTTTGTGGTCAAAGCTGGAAAGCTTGTACATGACGAAATCCTTGATAAACAGGATCTTTCTGAAAAGACAATTGTATAGCTTGCGCATGAAGGAAGGTACGAAAATTGCTGATCATCTAAATACTTTCAATACTCTTCTAGTCCAGTTGAATAGCATGGGTGTGAAATTTGAATCCGAAGATAAGGCAA
>ML783803.1:114800-134856 GCA_009831015.1 Picea engelmannii
TTATTAAATAAGGCCCACTATGGTAGTTAGATATAATAAATGTAAGAGGACTTCTTAGAAGGTTCTACTTCTAGAAGATTCCTCCTCTAGAATGTTCTCAGGTGATGGTAGCACTATATAAAGATGTTTAAGCAATGTAATGAGACATGAAGAGAAGTATTGTATTTGGAGCAGTAGTTCAAAAAAAGGATGCCCCCTCGAAGAGGCAAGTGAATAGGAGAGGATCCCTTCCATAATAGGATCCATTGTATGGTGTTTCCCTACCTCAAGGGTTTTCTTCTAATAAAGTGTGGTTTCTTCTATATTGCTTCGTGGATCTATTGTGTATTCAGTATTTGTGGTTATTATATTTGCAGATCTGGTATAAGTACTTAACAGTGGACGTAGCCCAACGTTTGGGTGAACCACGTAAATTGTTGTGTTTTGTGTTTGCATTTGTATTGATTGTCTTATGGTAATTGTTGTTTCCGCATTGGCAATTACAACAATTTTCAGGCAATATTCTTGTAGGAATGGTCATGAAGACTGTAGCATATCTGCATGCAAGCTTCCCTTGACACAATAGGTACCTCTACTGCAGGGAGACTTCAAGAGCGAAGTTGACCTTGGGAGAGTATGTTGGGAGACCTCCAGAGAGTATTTAAGTGGAGAGCTGACATATTTACGCCGAAAGGTGTACACCTATTGGTAATGGGCACATTTAATAGGTTTTTAGTGCTTAATCAGTTTTGTATGGACAAGATTAAATATTGATGGAATATTCTTAGTCGTCCCAATAAATCAATGGTTGTGATTTCAATCACTAACTTCCTCATTATTATAAAAGCGTCCGTTTACATGTTTATTTTTTTACTTTTACTTAATCATATTTAAAATTTACTATGGTAGCTAGCTGATTGCCACCTGTAAATGATTAGAGTTTCATTTTCTGGACCAGTCGAACAAGGCCTATCGAGCTCTTGATCTGATCGATTGGATTTCTACACAGCGCCTATCGAGCTCCTCATATAATCGATTGGATTTTTGCAGAGTTATTTTCTTTATCAACACTGTATATATATTTCCAATTAGCGGAATATGGCCATTATTGAGGTGTATCAATGGATCTCTGGTAATATTGGCTTTGTATCAATGGATGTCTGGTAATATTGGCTTTGCGATGTTTATGTCTATACTTTTCATTGATCTGTTGTAGTGAGAGCTATGAATGCATATATTTCATGTTCACAATAATTTTAACTATCGGATAATCTGTTTGATTGATGGTTTTTTCAGGTTGTCGCGCCCGTTGCATTGATTGCAAGCGAAGAACTGGTGAAGGTCGTATATGAAGCTGTGAAAGTTACCGAGATTGAACCCACGACTGAAAAGGCTACCGAAGAAGAAGCTCCCGCTGAGGAGGTTCCTGCGACCGAGAGTTGATGAGAGCCCCGCCACCTTTGAGAAATTTGCAGAGGAATTGATTATCGCAACCTCTGCCTTAAATCCCGAAGAAGAATTGGCCTTGCTGAAATCCAAAGAGGAAGCTGCCCAAGTGCCTGATGAAGCTGAGCAGGGTAAAGAAGTGTATGTAGTTGAAGCTCCTACAGAGGCCGCGACTGTTGAAACGACAACAGAAGAAAAGGAAGAAGAATCGTCGACCAAGGAAGAAGCTCCGATCACCGATCACATCGGGTTTATCATGGATCTTGCTAATTGCTTCCTATGATTATGATTAACTGGTGTCGAATCATTTAAATCCTAGCGATTTCTTTCAATTTTATGCGTTATATGCATGCAAATCCGAGCAGTTTAAAGATTCGCTTGTTATTTGTTCAGAAAATTAAGTCTTTGGACATGAGATGAAGTAACATATCTACAATTAGGCCATATAATTTTACCAGCGATAAGTCTTTCTGCTACATTTAGTTTAACCAGTTTTACTAATAGTAAACCTTTCCACGTTCACCAACAACAAGTTAGCGGCTGTGCTAGTTATTAATTATCAATCACATTTCCCTAGACTTACAAAGAAACCCCTGCAATAAGACCTAAATAGCTAATCAAAATATAGAAATAAATTAATTTCTTTTTTTAATTGGAAAAATAAAAGTATTACATAATACTTTGGATAAAAGGAGAAAATTTGCGAGTCAAAACGGAATTAATGCATTGTCAACGCTAAACCATTGCTATAGTCCTTGCCTTCGGCATGGACTAATAAGGGATAATTTCATTACCCTAACCCATGAAAGAAAATCAAAATCTTAAAGCAAGTAATAAGACTACCTAACAATTCAAGGTAGTCAAACTTTCACTTTCTGATTGAAATTTTAGTTGTAAATAAGAAATGGCAAGAGGATCTTTGATATTTTTGTTCACCTTATTTTCTTCAAAAGAAAATAAATCAACCTCGAAGCCATAATTCTCTCTTTGACTTCTATTAATAAATTGAAACCAGAGATCCTTATAATATGGTTAGTGAACTATTCTTCTCCTTCGATCCGTGGTTTTACTATAAGTTCACTGACCTGCGTGATGACTGTAATATTGATTTGCGAGTTCAATCATTGTTGATTCGAGAATTCATATGGTTATGGTGATTGTCTCAATGTGGTGGCTATTAACAACTAGCATGTATCCTTCACCAAAACTTCTCATATCTGGCGATCTTCTTCTTTTATTATTTTTATTTAACTAACTCATACCTAAAAATATGCATCTTCCATGGTGTCTTTGATATCCCTGACCTGAACAACATGATTTTTCATGGTGCCTCCGTGCTGCTTCGGGACGATGAATCGGTTCAGCTTCCCGGCATCAATACTGGGAGTCACGGCCTTGTCGAACAAGTGTACGTGGGGATTTGGGGGTTTACAACCCGTGACCTCAAAATTTATGTTCGAGGAGATCTTGCTATGCTTTGAGTTGTTATTCTGGTTGAGTTCTTCGTCGTAGATGTGCTTTTTGAGCATGTCGACGATCTCGCCCTTGTAATGGTAGCAGAGAAAGAAGGATTTTGGGTGGTTGTCGACGAAGTTGAAGTTGGTGATGGCGTCAACACTGCAGAACTTGATGGATGCCATATTGTTGGCCCTGGTGGCGTCCTCTTCGCGGTTAACGAACCAGACATGGTGGTGCTTCTCGTATATCTGCGTGCCCCACCGCCTATTGGGTTGCGAGACTCGACAAAAAATTCAACATGGCCATGAGTATCTCTTTAAGAAGGAGGTTTCATGACTAGAAATATAGATCAACGGTGCATTGATGGCATCAAAAAGGTTTCAAGCTCCAGGGTTGTGAGTCTTAGGATCAACAAATTAAAAGTTTCTCAATCATGCATAGCCTGGAGATGTTAATCAGGGTCATCAGTGAACTGGTATCGTTCCTTATTTGCCTCAAAGTGTTTCTATTAGAGACCCATTTACCAATGTTCTCGAATAAGTCACATTGTCATGGGTTTCAAACTATAGTATTCATGGTGGTACTTGGATGGAAATACCATCCTTTGTAGATCATATTACACCTTACCAAGAAGAGATTTTGTATGAATCCATTTTTTTCAATGAGTTTAGACATGATATCTCCTAACATTTGCCTATTCTTAATGAATATCAAATCTCCAAATCATATAACTTTGAATTTGAAAACAAACTTCTCCAACTTGAAATAATTTTTAACGCACTTGTACTGAGACGACAACAACTTCTTGCATGTAAAGTTTTCCTGATCACCATGCACCAAATGAGTACCTGGAATGCTCTAGGAATTGATGAAAATAATTCACATTCTCGGATTGCAAGGCTTCTTTGAGGTGGCATAGAATATTCGGTTCAGGTAGTAAGCCTTGAAATCTTGCTTCCTATATGTTCATCAAGAAAGAAAATAAGGTGAGATTACGTTGAATTTATCATTTGCGTACAAAAAGCAATTGGGATTGTATAAATTTTGGGTGGTTATAACAATTGTCAAAAAAAAAAATGTGACATGTACACTTTTGGCTGCATTGTTATTTTATGTTAATTACGTCGAAAGGCGTACATCTATTGGAAATGGGCACAATTAATGGTCTTTTAATCTAAAATATTAATCTGATGGTTAATAATTGAAGATGCAGGCATATTCTTAGTAGTCCTCCTAAATCAATGAATGTGATTTATTGTTCATAACTTCCTTGCATTTATGAATGCATCAGTTAACTTGTTTACTTTTTCACATTTACCTAATCATATTAAGAAATTATTGTAAGGCCATATGATTGCCAAGTTTAGATGATTAACATAGATTAATATATGTGCAAGTCACATTTGGATGATTAACATGCACTACCTCAAACTCACAGCAGCTAATTGCCATGGAGCGCAGTTGTCATATCGGTCGGTTCGGTTCCTATGCCCATGGACTAGCTTCCTCAATTGATCATTCCATCTTCTGCGATCCCAGGACACGAAAAATCTACTCAAAAAAACTGAATTGGATCCAAGAGATAATCTCGCAAGGCCTACAATGAATCGTGCATTCTCAGGCGTGCCTCCATTGGAGAAGGGCCACAGGGGAACACAACTAATTTTTTAACCAAACACGTAGCTTCGGCCTAACGAATCTCATAACCAAGGGCCGAAAACATTCAAGGGCTGGTAATGCCCATCTAAACTCAGCTTGAGAAATAATATTCTCAGACCCATCTAACCCCTAATATGAATGCACTTATAGCTTATATGACGTGCATATAGAAATTGCAATGCTAAGGTTGCATATTAGATGTGTATTAAAGGGATCTTGCATATTCCATGTGTATTAACTCCATTGTTTAGATGAAATACTGTTACTATCACATAGACATAGAAAGGGCGAACCCGCTATAGAATGCACAGTTTCCTTAATAAACATGTTTTCTCTATTAGGTGTGCTACAGATATATTTAGGTCTCTTTTATACTAAGCTCGCGGCAAGATTGTGAATCAGATCGATGGATTGCATGGACTTCTGTGGTCGGGGAGCTGTAATCAATTTTGAGTTATAAATGTAATAGAGTTTTCAAGGATGTAGCCGTATTTTCATTTTGGTAGCCTATACAGAAATTTGCAGATATAAATCTCTAGACTCAAAATTTTAGAGACATAAAAGATTACATAAAAGATTAAGTTTATGAAACATTGAAACACAGTTTCTGAACCACCCATCCTTATCCCAACTGTGCTTTTCGGCCATCATACATCTAACTCATTTAGTTTTCATCTACAACTATCGCGGTTTAGTTTTCATCTCCAGTAGTCATTGATATAAATAAATTGTTTTGATTAAATTTGATTGTGTCGATGCAATTTGATTAAATTTGATGATTATGTTAATTTGTAAATTTATTATTGATGCATATGTTGATTTGTGCAGTGAATTTCATTAATGGAGGCACACAAATTCACCAAGCTAGGAGTTTTACCATCCATAAGCCACGTGCTAATTAGGTTTTTTTTTCAACTACGCTGGGAGTTTTACCAGCAATAAGTCTTTCGACGCTCACCAACCGTGAGTTAGCGGCTGTGCTAGTGATATTTACTATGAAAACTACTTCAGATTGAATTTACGGAGGAAAGAGGTACATCAACTTTTCCAAGGAAAGAAGTACAACAACTAGTGTTTCTCAGGTATGCTTTGAAATTGAACCTATCAGTTACTAATCTCGTATGCTTTGGACTTGAACCTATCAATTAATAATCTCAACCTTATAGCCTGTAGGTTTCTTAATACAAACAAAATATTTGTTGAGATATCTAAAGGTAGTGGTGGAGAAAAAGGAGGAGGAACAACACCAACTCAAAGAGGAGAAACAATAGCTCAAGGGATTTAGCACCAATAAAGAGAGTAGTTTTGGATAAAATGATAACTAGGGTGTATTCATAGTATTCCTAAAGGAAAGTCGGTGGAGGATAAACAACAAGGAGAACCTGCTTATGGGATAGCTTTTTTTGGCCCTCAACAACTCTATTTGTCCATCAGCAGGGCCCAAGAGAAAGACAAATTCACCCACGAGAAAGTTGAATGTCAAGGAGTTGATGGATGGAAAATTCACTCTCATAAGAGGGTACAACACATATTCATAGAGTTGACTTGAGAGGACTGTAAAATAATGCCACACAGTTTTAGGGTCGATTCTAGAGGAGTGCAGAAGAATATGATCCCAGTATATGCATTTGGAGCAGCGTCTAACAGAGTCCAATGAAATTAGCTTGCATGCAAAATACCATTTGGCTATAGGAATGTTCAGGCCATATTCTTGTAGGAATGGTCATGTAGACTGTAGCATGTTTGCATGTAAGCTTCCCTTGACACAATAGGTACCTCGACTGTAGGGAGACCTCAGGAGCGCAGTCGACCTCGGGAGAGTATGCAGGGAGACCTCGGGAGAGTATCTGAGTGTCATAGGGATGACACATGTATTAATGTTCAATCACATTTCCCTAGACTTATGACGAAACCTCTGCACTAAGACCCTAAAGTCTACAGCCAATCCAAATAGAAATAAATTAAGTTTTCTTTATTTTTTAATTTGAAAAATAAAACTATTACTGTAACACCCCGAGTTTTGAGCCCCCATATTAAATAATGTATGGTTACATTGCTGAGAGGCCAGAGTGCCCAAATAATTATTAAAAGGCCAATGTTCCCAATAAATGTAATTTTTTGATCAATATTAATAATAAATACCTCGATGGCTACTAGACGGACAAGAACAAGAGTTATAGGGGGCTATGATTCCACAAGAGAGGGGGCTTGAGGGGCTAAGAATTTTATTTTTTATTTATTCTCCATTTTTTCTTAATGGAGAATAACAATTACATGAACTTCTTAGGGGAAGTCCAAGAGGTTCTTGATCCCCACGAATTACAAAAACCCGTCCTTGGTCTATTGGGGGGGGGGGGTTCTCACATTCATTGATTCTCTCATTCGTTGGTCATTTTAATCTGTTCTCACTCACATTATCGCTCTCATTCCATTGTGGGTCGCTCTGCCTATTCACTGATCTGGATTATTTTCGGCATGAAATGAGAGCGGAGATATAATAAAGAAATGCACAGAGATATTGAAGATATTCAATAATATAACATAAATGTATCAGAGATGCAACCATAAACACAGATATATAGTAATACACGATTTCTATTAATCAAAGAAATGTACAGAGACTGTAAAAATACAGAGTGAAAGACTCGCTAGAATGGTGGCAGCTTATCTCTGAGAAGAGATGTGACGGCTACTCGCGTTCGCAAGAAGATGGTTACAATGAGGCTCTGAAGCCCCTTTTAAAATAAACGAGAATGCCAAAATTCCTAGACATCCAAAAACCTAACCCTAGGAGATGAAGTGCCAAAAGTCATGTGGGCCCCGTTTCGGTAAGTTGGTGCATCAACTTCCCGGGGTCGTAACTTTTGCATATGATCTCCATTTTAGGCGTGTGATAGCTTGTTGGAAAGGTATCATTGAGGAGATTCTTTTTGGGGGATCAATCATGCCTTCAGATATCATTGAGAACCTCGATCTTGAAAAACCTTCATTTAGGCCCTCAAAATGGCCCCGGAAGTTAAAACCTGCTAAAAATAGTAAATTGCCAAAATTGCCAGAAAGCCATTTTGAGCCATTTGGAAAAGGTGGTTGGCCACCGATATCCACCTGGATCATTCACACATTCATTCACCCAATTTTTTCATTGTTACACACCTAGGGTAGAGACTTCACTCCATTCTTTCCTGCACCCGCTCGTCTCCTCATTCGCCTTTTTCTTAGGAAGGGAAGCAAATTGTTGAAGAAAAACCACAGTTTGTTGGTGTAATCCAGCCATGAATCGAGGCCTACATGTATGATAAGTTGTGGCATGTGTCCATCCTTACTCACAGCTGTGAGTCCTAAGAGTCCCAGCATGGAGATTCTGGACCAGTAGCACTCGAGCCTTGGAAGGAGAAGGACTTCCTGAGGGACTGTGTGGCAGAGAAGGGTGGAGGGTCATTCTCTTGGGTTGTGCAGGATGGGTAGAAGAGAGTTGGGTACTTGGATTGATTTGGGTGCTGGGAAGCCTGTGAGGGCTTGAGTTCTAACTGGTTTGGGAAGCTGAGTAACACTATAAAACCATCATTGTGCATTCATAGCCCTGTCTCAGGGGTGAAATTGTTGTTGGGACTTAGAAAAACAATGTCTACGGTTGGGTGGAACGTCCTTGGTCTGCAACCAGTCGGTGGTTCTCTTCTATAAAAGATAAGTTCTCTATGTCATGGTATTATTTACTTGTGTATGAATTATTTCCACTGTGTATTTATTTATCATTGAATTCGATATGGTTAGAGTATGCATGCTTGTTGTTTATTGTTGTGCATGTTGTATGCTTCATTGCCTTTATGCTTAGCATGAATCTTGATCAATGCATGTGAGTATTTCATGCATTTCCCTGTTATGTAAAGTTAGAGCAGGGGTCAAATTAGTCCAGGGGAGGGACTTGTGGTTAGCATGCCCGACCTGTGGGTGGCTGGGTATGTTACAGTTTGGTATCAGTGAGAGGTTCCAATACTAAGCCTGGATGGGCCGTGTAAACTGAGATTAAAGAAAAAGTTTCACAAAGAAATTAAGTTGCAGAGTACGAGAATGTGTTGAAAGCACACCTTAACTATGTTTGAAATCTCAGGAAGTGTAGAGGTTTGGGAAACTGTGATGGCCATAGGATCTATTCAGGAAGGGTCTGAATCCTTCGCAATTGTTAGATCTAGGAAAAGAGAACATAGGTAAAACCCTCAAGTACTTCAGACTTCGCTGCTTCGGTAGTTTTAAGTTTCTTGTCATAAAAGAAGGCCGAAGCCCCGAAGCTTCGAAGTCCAGGAGTGAATCTATGTCGTAGATCACTGGGAGGAGTATCAAACCATTGGATTTGAGCAAGGACAGGTTTGGGGCCATTGGATCAAGCATATATCAGGAGGTGAAGCAAAGTGGAGAATATCATACTCCAACCATCTGATCTGTGTGCAAGAAAGTGTGATCCATAGATCTCATAGCATTTCAGATATTCAACACTCTAGGAGAAGCAATCCCTTAAGCTTCCAGGAAGAAAATCTCCCGAAGTCCCAAACTCTATATTAAATCTTGACCATTCGATTAATAGGGACATGTGTCCACAGATTCTCAAGTGTTCTTATTTTTTGCGTTCGCAATTCAGGGGTGTGGTTTTGTTTAGCAACAAAATCCTCTGAAGCTTGAAGCATCGAAGTCCCGGAGCCTCAGAGTTCCAAATTTTTGGGAAGCAACCGTTCGACAGTTCAGATTTCAGGAGAAACATGGTGATAAGTCAAGAAATCCTCCAAATCCTAGAGCTACAAAGTGTCAAAGCATGGTGTATGATGTGGAATGATGATATCACCAAGGGTGATGTGGACGTCCCTAGTCATGCCATGTGTTAGTCAGAATTGTACGTTTGATGGCCATGTTGGACCAATAACAGTACGACACATGGGGGCCATGTGTCACCATCTTATATGATGGTAGTTGTACTACGTGGACCCCGAAAAGATAAATGTTCATGAATTTGACGTTCAAAGGGTTTGAGTGAAGAAGTTGTTAAATATTCCGAAGTCTCGAAGATCAGAGTGTTGAAGTGACATAAACCGGATCAGGAGTTTGAAAGTTCGACGTTCGGGAGTTTCGAAGTGTTTTGGTGGGAGATCCTCTGGAGTCCCAAAGACCCGAGCGCCAAAGTGACATAGTATGATGACGTCACCTAGAATGACATAGGCCTGTCAGGAATTCAGTGTTTGGGGGAAATGTTGTGTTGTGTTGCAAAATTCTCCAAATCATAGAGTCCTAGAGCTCCTCATGATCGCAGATCTTAGAAGTAAACCTGGACCGTTCATCCTTGAACCCTTTGGGGGTTCGCCACTTCATAAGCTCAGAAGAATTGTTGTGTTCTGCTGGGAAAATTATTTGAAGCCAAGAACCCTGAAGGCCTAGAAAGTTTAGGTGACACAGTATGTCGATGTCACCTGGGGTGACGTGGACCTACCTTATACATGCCATGTGTCATATTTTTTTATGTTGTTCATAGACACATATTATTCCTGATTCTTAGAGCTGACTAAACTCCATAAGTTTGGAGGTTCGGTAGTTTGGGAGTTTTCAGGTATGTTGTTGTTAGAACTCCCAAAGCGTGAAGCTCCAAAGAACTTTGCCAATTCGACATTCGATAAATTTTACGTGTGGTATATCTAGAGCCCTAAAGTCCTAAAGCTTCGGATAAGCGTTTTTCAGCGAGATGCAGGGTCATAGCCATGGTCACATGCAGTTGAGATCCAAAGGAAAAAGGGGCTAATTGTTGAGTTTTCATTTTGAGGAAGGAAAATCACTAAGGAGGGGTTTAGCCCGTGGTTTCGAGTCACCTGGGAAGGTGGTTTGAAAGAAACTCTTGTAAAAAAATGAATTATGCATCGGCCAAAGGATAACATAAATGTGTTATGTAATGCATTCGTGTATATATATATATATATATATATATATATATGAATCACTTGCTTAACTCTGACTAAATGGTCACTTGTACATTTTGCAGAATTAAAGGGTTTAAACATATCATTTCAGAATACGTATTGAAGAAATGGAAGAAGGTGAGGGAGCCTCCAACCATGATAAAAAGGCCGAAGGTAAGAATATCAGAGTTGGTAATGAAGAGATAGAATCTAACGGACACAAGGGTCGAGGGGAGTAAGAAACATTGATAGAAAATGTAAGAAGCTTGAAAATAGAAGTGCAGAGCTACAAGGAAGACGATGAGAGGTTGATGAGAGAGAAAATTCAGATAAATACTCGAGTGTTGTAGAGCTTAAATTAGTTGCAAGGAAAAACAAAGAATGACTCAAGACAAGAGGAAGGAGGTAGGTATCATGAAAGAAGAGATGATCATGGAAGAGCTGGTTATTCTAGAAGTGCTAGCAGAGATCATAGACACCACTCACCTCCTTACTCAACAAGAAAGTTTTATGCATCTGAATATTCCATAAGTAGTCCAGAGGGGTCTCCTGTTAGGCACCAAAGAAGAAGGCATGAAGTGGACAGTTTGCAAGGAGAGATGAGGAAGCTTAAGCCACCATCCTTTGATGGTGAAAGGGAAAGGGAAGATGATGTTGAAGCCTGGTTTCTTGAACTCGAGAGATATTTCCAATTGCATAACTATTCCTCAAACCTAGAAGCCATAATTTCCACCTACCATTTACATGGGAAATATGCTATGTGGTGGGACCAACTAAAGTAAGTTGAACATATTAATGAGAATAGGATCACTTGGAAGAAGTTCAAGAAGTATTTTCATAAGGAGTACCTCTTAGAGCATTTCTATGACAAGAAAATGAAGGAGTTCTTTGAACTCAGGATAGGAAGCATGTCCATGGAAAAATATGAGAAGAAGCTATTGGGGTTGTTAAAGTATGTGGGGTTTATAAATGATGAAAACGTGAAAATACAGAGGTTTTTGAGTGGATTGTCATCATTTTATAAATAAAATATTCGGTATGATGAGCCCAAGACCTTGAATGAGACCATAAGGTAGGCTAAGTACCTGTATGAGCAAGGCCAGGGCAGAGAATCCATGCAGAAATCTTGGAAGGATAAGAAGAAGGAGAAGTCTGATTAGAGGAAGAAGGGATTCAAATCTATTTTCAATAGGAATGAGCCTAATAAAAATCATCAAGACTGGTATGCTAAGGATGAATCCAAGAAAGAAGAATCCTTGGGAAAAAGGGGAAGACCACCATTCCAATGTTGGGGATGCAAAGAAGATCACCTGTACAAGGATTTACCTCATAGAAAAGACATAGTGAAGATAGTGCACAACATCCAAGAGGCTACAACAATAGAGGACATGGGAAGAATTTATGCATCCTTACATGACCAACAAGCAAAGTACTAGTCCAATATGATCCAGGTGGAAGGTAAGATCATTAATCAACCTGTTGCTATTTTAATTGATTCGGGAGCAAGTCATTGTTACATTGATCCTAAGATAGTGGATAGATTTCATTTGGAGAAAAGTAAGCTTGGGAAATCAAGTTTGGTTCAACTAGCCACTGGAACCAAAAGGATTATCCATGATATGGTCAAAGGTTGCTCCATAAACCTTAATGGTACAAACACTAGTGTTGATCTGAATATCATACCATTGGGATCTTATGACATTCTAATTGGAATGGATTGGTTGGACAAGCATCATGCTTTCCTATATTGTCATAGGAATACATTTACATGTCTTGATGGAGATGGAAAACAAAGCACAGTGAAATGTGTACCAAGACTCATCTATATAACGAATATTTCAGCCTTACGTCTGAAGAGATGTTTCAGAAAAGGGTGCCAGTTGCATGCAACCCATGTGGAGGAGCCAGAAAAGAAAAAGGGGCCAAGCCTTGAATATTTTACCGTATTACAAGAATTTGAGGATGTATTCCAAGAAATACCAGTGTTTCCACCAAAAAGGGAAATAGATTTCTCTATTGATTTAGTGCCAGGAGTTTCCCCAGTGTCAAAAACACCTTACAGAATGAGCACACCAGAGTTAAAAGAATTATAAATGTAGTTGGCAGAATTGTTGAAGAAAGGGTAGATACTCCCAAGTGTTTCACCTTGGGGAGCACCAATACTCTTTGTCAAAAACTAAGATGGGACCTTGAGACTGTGTATTGACTTTTGACAAATGAATAAGTCCACTATAACGAACAAGTATCATCTACCCAGAATTGATGACCTCTTTGATCAACTAAGAGGAGAAAATATATTTTCAAAGATATACTTGAGATCGAGATACCATCAGGTAAGAATCAAAGAAGAACATATCCAGAAGACAACTTTTAGAACTAGGTATGGGAATTATGAATTTGTAGTGGTGCCATTTGGATTGTCCAATGCACCAGTTGTCTTTATGTGCTTAATGAATGGCATATTCAAATATTATTTGGATAAGTTTGTCATAGTATTCTTGGATGACATATTTGTCTATTCTAATTCTGAAGAGGAGCATGAACATCGCCTAAGATTGGTATTGCAAGTGCCGAGGGAACATCAATTATATGCTAAGCTGAGTAAGTTTTCTTTTTATCAAGAACAAATCCATTACTTGGGGCACATTATTTCAGAACAGGGTATAGCAATCGATCCATAGAATATTGAAGCCATTAGAGGATGGCCTATGCCCAAGAATGTTTCAAAAGTCAGATATTTTATGGGGTTAGTTGGTTACTACAAAAGGTTTATAGCAGGGTTCTCTAAGATTGCTCATCCATCACTTTTTTACAAAAGAAGGGAATTAAATTTGAATGGACATTTGAATGTGAAGAGAATTTTAATTTGTTGAAGAAGTTACTCACTAGTGCACATGTGTTAAAGATTGTTGACCCAAATGAAATTTTTGTGGTATGTACATATGCATGCAAGGAAGGACTTAGTGGAGTCCTCACTCAAAATGGACATGCCATTGGTTATGAGTCCAAAAATCTTAAAGAGCATGAGAGGAACTATGCCACACATGACTTGGGGCTTGTTGCCATTGTTCACGCGTTGAAGAGGTGGAGGCATTATCTTATGGGAAATATATTTTAATTAAGAATAGACCATAGTAGTTTGAAGTATATTTTTGAAAAACTAACGTTGAATACCAGGAAAACAATATGGTTGTAATTTTTAAGTGAATATGACTTTGATATCAAGCATCTCAAAGGAAAAGAAAACAATGTTTTAGATGCACTTAGTAGAAGAGTACATCTCATGCATGCTACAACTGTTAGTATGCATCAGTCAGACTTGAAGAGAAATTTTTTAGATGGTGTTGTTATAGATCAGCATTACCTACAGGTAAGGGAAATCTTACATCAAGGAGATGTACAATGGAAAATGAAATAATATGAGATAAATGAACATGGATTACTTATGCATAAAAATAGAATTTATGTTCCTAGTTCTGAAGAATTTAGGAATTTGGTATTAAAGGAAATGCATAATGTTCCATGTGCTGGACATCCCGGTTACCAGAAAAAAATTACAACATTAAAAAGCCAATTCTTTTGGCCGGGGATGAAAAAGGATGTTGTTGATTACATCACCAGATGTATGGAATGTCAAAAGGTGAAGGTTGAGCATAGACACCCAACGGGTTTGCTACAACCATTACCAGTTCCAAAAAAGAAATTGGAAGTGATAACCATTGAATCTATAACTAAATTTCCTAGGACAACAAGACGACATGATTCAATCATGATAGTGGTTGACAAATTTACCAAGGCTTCTCATTTTGTTCCTGTAAAAAAAACTCATACAACTAATATTGCAGAAATTTACATGAACGAATTTGTTAGGTTGCATGGGATACCTAGGACAATTGTCTCAGACAGAGACACAAAGTTTAATTCAAAATTTTGGAAGGGATTATTTAAAGGATTTGGAACAAATCCGAACTTTAGCACAACATACCATCTGTAGATAGATGGGTAGACAAAGAGGGTCAACCGAGTATTTGAAGCCTTGTATGGTAGGAAATGCAATACTCTAGTAAGTCGGGACAACCCAATAGATAGTGATGTAGGAGCATCGCCTTCAAAGTCAACAATGCACGCGTGGAGGCAAACGAATGACATCTCAACAATGCCAAAATTTCAAATCAAATGTTAATTTCAGAATTTAAATCGGTTGTTGGGATATTTTGTAAACATAAATTTTAAATTGTAACTTGTTTGTAAAGTCGTGAAGGACTGTAAAAGATTGCAGAGATGGAGTGTTGACTCTATCTGGAAATAACTGGTAGTTATTGTAATAGGAAAACATAGGTAACATCTTTGAGTTCGATAGGATAGATTTCAGATAGGACAAAGAGCTCGTGGAGCAGTCGTTAGATAGATTTTTCATTGTTGTATTGCAACAGATAGACATAGTAGAGATAATGACATAGAGATCAGAGAGATCAGTAGAGCAGAGTAGAGTAGAAGAAACACTATGTAATTTGTTTTCATGAATGAATAGAACAAACAAAATTGTCCCATATCCTTAGATTGTGTTCATTTGATGTATGATTGAATGACTGTGATATTCTATGTGTTTGGTTATTTTCATTTTCGTTCATGTATGATTGTTCGTGAGATTGACTATATGAGTTCGTGACGAAACTGGATGAGTTTCAATTGTTTCTCTTCTGACACATGTATGAAAGGTGTGCATATCAAATGCAAGGAATGCGTTGATTGATTCCCAGAGTGGCTCAAAGATGTTCAGAGGGGACAAGAGAAACTTAAACCAGGTGTAAGGTGTGCACAATGTCAAGGAGCAACCAAGATTTGAAGAACCAACACAGAGGAACGCCAGGTGGGCGAGAAGAATTTCTTTTCAAGAAATCCTTCGATTTGAGTTATTGGAATCCTGAGAATGCAAGGTGTGCATGGGAGATAGAAATCCTTTCAAGGACAAAATCTCAAAAGAGATAACACTTTTCCCGAGTGTTGATGAGATCCAAAAGCCAGACTCGTAGAAAGAACAAAGGTTTGAAACCTTTGAAGATTGATAAATCTTCCAAGTGGGGAGATATCAGAAGCTCTGGAGGAGGAGTGACCGTGATCGTTGGATCGTAGTGAAGAGGATCGACAATCGTCGGACCAGAGGAAGGTGCAAGAACATTAGCACTTCATAGCACATATGAGAGAGAACCTATTGGGGTTGAACTTTGAGATTTTGGGAGCCCGAAGAGCCGTAAACCCGAAGTAGAATCTCAATCGTCCGATCGCAGGAACAAATCGGAGCCGTCAGATTGTTCGAGGTAAAATTCAAATGTTGGATCGCCAGATTGGATCCGAGCCATCAGATATCGTGCATCCGAGAGGAGGCAAGTTTGAAATCTGAGATTCCTGGAGCGTAGAGATCCGAAGAGCCGGAGCATATCTGGACTGTTGAATCCAAGAGGGTACATGTCAGTAGGTCGAAATATTTAAAGGAAGGCAAAAGTTGAAAGTTGAAACACTTGAAGCCCGAAGAGCCGACGAGCCATGAGTCGTTGATCTATGAGGGGATACTTTTCAATAGATCTCAAAATCTGGGGAAAAGATGAAGTGAGTTTTCAGTTTGAGAATTGAGATCGCCGAAGCGCGAAGACTCGAAGTAAGATCTGGACTGTGATATCTAAGGGAGACGTGGTGCAAATTCGTGAACTCTGGGTAAAGTCCTGAAGTGATTCACAACCATTGGATTTGGAGGAGACGTGGCACAAATATGTTAACTCCAGGTAAATCCCGGAAGTAATTCTTGATCGTTGGATCAGGAGGGACACACGTCAGTGGATCTTAAACTCCGAGTAAAATTCATTGGGAAAAAGAGATTTGAGATTTGAGATCTTAGAAGTCCGGAGACCCGGAGGAAATCTCGAGCATCGATCGAGAAGGGGGTTGTTGGACCGTTGATCTGAGCTGAGGATCAATCAACTGAAGTGAAGGGAGGACCATTAATTTATGAGACACGTGTCCATAAATCATCAACTCTGGAAGGTTAGAGTATGGAAGAGAGTTGGGTGTGAGATTTCAAAGTCCCAGAGTCCAGAATGACGAAGATACCTTGACCGTTTATTCAGAGGGAGTTGATTTGGTCCGTAGATAAGAAGGATGCAAATTTGAATCTTCGATTTGGACGTTATCATCAAGATCGTGAGATCGACGATCTCGTGTCATTGCGGGGACAGAATTTGTGAGGAGTTTAAGATATTGGGGTGGACCGCAATTCAAACCATGGTTTCGTCAAGAGGACATGTGGAGGCTGGAGGGAGCATTACGGGCCCAAAAGTAGTTTAATTCCAAACTTCTTGTGGGTGCGCCTGCAATCATGTGGTCATCACCCAGGGTCACATTCAAGAGAGGGCTTATCTGAAAAGGAGTTAACGCCGACACTCTGAGTTTTCACAACAGAGTGAAAGGGAAGGTCACGGGTTGCTGTCGAACTTGCACCAGGAAGCCGAGGGGGCATGTGTTTAGATACAGAGGGGGACCTTTAAGGTTCTAGAGAGTCTTTCGACTCAAGAATCGAAGTTCCAAGACCGGGAGGTTGCGCATCCCTATGGGGAAGTAGGGGGGGGGCTGCATCAGATAGAGTGGTACTTGGGCTAGAGTTTCTCAAGGATATGGAAGACCAGATGGTTAAGATTAAGAATAATTCAAAGGAGGCTTAGGATAGACAAAATTTTTATGCAAATAAGAATAGGACAACAAGAGAATTTAAAGTGGGGGAACATGTGCTTTTGAAAGTGAATCCAAGAAGATCTCTTTGAAGTTGAGTAGCTGTACAAAGTTGGAAACAAGATTTTGTGGTCCATTTGAGATATTGGAAAGAAGAGGGCCAATTGCATACATGCTTGCATTGCATGTTTCGATGAATGTGCATAATGAATTTCATGTCTCTTTGATAAATAAATATTTGCATGATTCTAACCATGTTATTGATTGGCATTTGATTCAGGTAGAGACAGAGGGAGACTTTCAGGTCCAACCAGTGCAAATATTGGACAAAAATTCAAAGTGCTCTATAATCGAGTTATAGAGATGGTAAAAGTTCAGTGGAATTTCTACGGTCATGAAGATGCTAACTGGTATCATGAAGATGCCATGCAGGCAGAGTACCTACAATGTTTTGAACAAATTTTGGAATTTTGATTCATGTTTGTATATGCACTGAGGACAGTGCAAAAATAAGGGGGAGGGGATGTAAAACCCTGGGTTTTGAGCCCCCATATTAAATAATGTATTGTTACACCGCTGAGAGGCCAGAGTGCCAAAACAATTATTAAAAGGCCAATGTGCCCAATAAATGTAATGTTTTGATCATTATTAATAATAAATATCTCGCTGGATGATAGACGGACAAGGACAAGAGTTATAGGGGCTATGATTCCACAAGAGAGGGGGATTGAGGGGATAAGAATTTTATTTTATATTTCATTCTACATTTTTGCTTAATGGCGAATAACAATTACATGAACTTCTTGGGGGAAGGCCAAAAGGTTCTTGATCCCCACAAATTACAAAAACTTGTCCCTAGTTTGTTGGGGGCTTCTCACATTTGTTCTCACCCCCATTATCACTCTCATTTTTTTGTGGGTCGCTCCATCTGTTCATGCATTCATTCACTTGATTTGTTCATTGTTCCACACCTCGAGTAGAGACTTCACTCCATTATTTCCTTCACCCGCTCGTCTCCTCATTCATGTTTGGCTTGGGAAGGGAAGTGGACTATTGAAGAACAACTATGGTTTGTTGGTTATAGAGATTTTTTGTGTAATATAGCCATGAATCGAGGCTTTCATGTTTGAGATGTGTGTCCAACCTTGCTCACAACTATGACTCCCAAGAGTCCCAGCATGGATATTTTGGACCAGCTGCACTGGAGCCTTGGAAGGACAAGGACTTCCTAAGGGACTGTGTGGTAGAGAAGGGTGGAGGTCCATTCTCTTGGGTTGTGCAGCCCGAGTAGAAGAGAGTTGGGTACTTGAGGGTGTTGGGAATCCTGTGAGATCTTGAATGTTGACTGGTTTGGGAATATAAGTAACACTCTGGAATTTTCCTTGTGGATTCATATCCCTGTCTCAGGGGTGACATTGTTGTTGAGACTTGGAACAACAATGTCTACGGTTGGGTGGAAGGTCCTTGGTCTACAACCGGTCAGTGGTTCTCTTCTATAAAAAATAAGTTCTCTCTGTTATGGTATTATTTACTGGTGTATGAATTATTTCCAATGTGTATTTATTAATCGTTGAATTCGATATGTTTAGAGTATGCATGCTTGTTGTGTATTGTTGTGCATGTTGTACGCTTCATTTATTTTATGTTTAGCATGAATCTTGATCAATGCATGCAAGTCTTTCATGCATTTCCTTGTTATGTAAAGTTACAACAGGGGTCGAATTAGTCTAGGGGAGGCACATGTGGTTAGCATGCCCGACCTGTGGGTGGATGGGTATGTTACAATTACATAATACTTTGGGTAAAACGAAAAAAACTTGTGATTCAAAATGAAACTAATGCAATGTCAATTTTGAACTATTGTTATAGTCCTTGCCTTCAACATGGACTAATAAAGGAGAATTTCATTACCCTAACTCTAGAAAGAAAAGAGAAAGTTTAAAGCAAGTAATAAGAATACCTAACAATTCAAGGTAGGCAAACTTTCACTTTCTGATTGAAATTTAAGTGTAAATAGGAAATGGCAAGAGGGTCTTCGATATTTTTGATCACCTTTTTCTCTTCAAAATAAAATAAATCAAACTTGAAGCCATAATTCTCTCTTTGACTTATGTTAATAATTTGAAACCAAAGATCCTTCTAATATGGTTAGTGATTTGTTCTCTCCTTCGATCCATGGTTTTACTATAAGTTCACTGCCCTTCGAGATGAATATAATATTAACATTGTTATTATCTTGAATTAATGATTACATGGAAATTTACTACCTAATATCTTTCTACCTCATTATACACACATAAGTAAATAATATCACTCACACAAAGGAGTGACACCTCTACAAAAACAAAGGAGGTCTCTTTCTAATCCCTAGAAATATTCCCCTCATTGTTGACTAATTTTATCTAATAATAAAAAGAGATTAACACTCCCAAAAATTCTATAAATTTAGTTTATATTTAATCATATACATCCTATGAATGTTTTTTTAATTATATGCATTTTAGTTCAAGTTTGGATTTAATTGTTGGAAGACAAGATTACTCGAGTTCTTTGTTTACAATGTGTGCAGGAACATGGAGACCATCATCGTGTTGAATACCTTCACTTTCTGCTCCTCCACTGCAATAAACAATTGCCAAATATGTTTGTTGGAAATGATTCTCACATACTACTCAATTTTCCTCCTACAATCTAAATCTCTATTTTTTCTTCTTGTTGTAAATATTTTCCTACTTTGGGGAAGGATAGAATATGGTTTTCATTTATGCCTATGCTTTAGCGATCCATTCCACTATTGTGGAAGGATCATATCCCATTTGTGTTAGACACTTCCAACTCACACTACCTTTGTATGTACGGGA
>ML783803.1:140928-151739 GCA_009831015.1 Picea engelmannii
CATGTATCAATGACAACTCATTGATCCATCTTCATCTATGGACACTACATATTATATTACATAAATCAATCAATCCTTTGACATCAATCAATCACTTGACATCAATCAATGACATCAATCAATCAAACCATTGGCATCAATGAAAACATGATCCAACACTTTTTTATGTTCCATCGGGGATGTCTAAGTTTGATTTTGGTCCAAGATTTTTGTATGAGATTTTGTAAAGAAAATGACTCTTTGGTGAATTGGAATGAAATAAAGGATTCCTTTATGTCTCATCTATCTTGATTATCATCTTGGTGTCTTTACTTTTGTTCTTACATTTATTTCAACATTTGTTATATTCATAAAATTACATAAAAAATGAATTTCCAGCAAGCTTTTTGTTGATAAAAGACTAGCCTAAGCACTTGTAATTAATACTTGTGAGTTAGGATGTTATTTTTGTTGGCTATAAACATAGGGTGATATTCACGTCTACTTTTATTTAGCCAAGTAAAGTCTGAAAATGCTTGAGTAAGATCAATTCATATAATTTCCTCAACACACCTCACATTTAGTTTCCTAATCTCAAGGATAAGTTGAGAATCTCATAGTTGATTGAGATATTTTCTCAAACTAAAATCCTAATTTGGTGGATTTTGAGATATATTTTATCCCTAAAATCCTTGAGAGATATTTTCTCCCTAAAAATCTTGGAGATCCCAATTTTTTGGATCTAGTGAGTGAGCTTCCCCATGGTATTTAATCCTCCAAATCCTATATAATGAAGGTTTTCCATGGTGAAGTAAAAGGAAAGAGATTAGAGGTATCAAACCTTTAATTCTTTGGGGAATATTATAGGTATAAAACCTTTGATTGTAGAGGAAGAATCAACATTTAATGTCAAGATTCATGCAAGGGATGGACAAGGGGAGATTGGAGAAGTGTTGCATCATCAATCATGCTTTGTAAGTTCCTCTTTTGGCTTTCCAATTAATATAAACTTGGCCTATTCCCTTCAAGTTCATGTGTTCACGTTTCTTTTCCATTGTTTTTTCAGTCTTCATAGATATATTTTCTCTATATAATAATCTAGAGTAGGAGGAAGAGTTCCTTTGCTAGTCTTTGCAAGATTTTAGTTGTGTTGAGGAGCTTCGAGACCAAGCATCAGGATTGGAGCAGCAAGGATGAACATCGCGATAAGGTGCACTACATTCTTCTTCTCTCTCTTGTTTGATTGATTCAGTTAGATCTATAGGGAAAGTAGTAACCACTTGTTCATTTATGTCTTTGGACCAAATATAAGAGTCTTGGTCCAAAGGGACGCTTAGCCTATCCACATGATAATATTTATCGGAACACCGTTGTTGGTGATGGCCACCAAGAAGTCGTTGCTGGTGGCCATGAATGATGTTTTCAAATCCATTAGGAAAAAGAGGCCCTACAACCCCCACATGAATATGAAAATAGGAAACATGTAGTTCACATCACTGGCCAAGGTGGATCCATAAATGAATCCATGCAAGGGAAACCCATCTAGACATATCCTATTCATAATCTCCAATGCCCTTGTTCTCACCCAAGAAACTCTCTTGTAGTCTTCCCTAAGAAATTATTCCAAGGAATAAGAAGCCACTTTGGCACCACTCATAGTCAGTGCAATATTTTCATTCTCATTCTCTCCTAGAAATGATATGATAATATCACTCCCTCCCCCTTTAGCCAGAGCTACACTTGAGGAGGACGAAGTTGATCACTCTTAATAACAAAAACACCAAATTTTTCACTAGGAATTAGTTACACGCATGTAAGAGGGATAATGTAAGGAAGATTTTTTATCATATTATTTCCAAAGCTAAAAAATGAGTTCCTTTTTCTTAGTTTGAATCCCATCTTAGTTGTCGCGTGTACCCATCTCTTCAGGCCTCCAAACCCCACTAGAAATCGACAACCTACCTACTATTTATTCTTCTCCCTACCTCATGCATTTCATTTCATTTCATCTTGTCGAGTTTGAAAGTTCAGGTGGCCCACTAAGCTTAAAATATTTGGCGCAGAGGTGGCACTGAATGTAGCAAGTGGATGTCTAATCCATAGTTACCAAGTCCAAATTTGAATTAAGATTTAGATTATATTCGATATGGAAAAAAAAATTGACTACCTAAAATCCAATACTAATTGTTTTTGGGAGTATACATCCTACAAATACTAAACTTATTTTAGTTTTTCAAAATTTTAGAAATTTCTCATCTTTTTATCTATTTTCAGTTCTTTTTCCTTTGTTTGTTTTGAAATTTAATGCATTTACGAAGGATACAACTTCATTTGAATTTTTTGTGGACCTGAGCAAGAAAATCCTTTCCTTCCTTCAATGACAAGCCAAAGGAGACCTATTAATCAAAGTGTAGCCAGCTCAGTTGCAACCATTCCTATAGCCATTTATTCCAACAAAGTCATTGAAGCATGCACCGCTAGGACATTTAGCAGTATAGAAGAAGCAACTAGCTAGAAGAAATGAAAACTACCAAGTCATGGAAAAGTAGAAGTATTAACTCGATATAGACAGTCTATTTGGGTGGTGAGTTATGGAACATGAGTTGCTTATTTGGCGTCAAAAAGAATGCCCACAAAATACTCTCTTATGAAAATGGAGGATGACTAGAACTATTTCTCCCTTTATTCATACGCCATGTTTCCCCACTAGCCAAAGATCCTCCGGGGAGCTGCTAACTTCAACCATTTTTAGGGATATTTGACTCTCATTGTGATATTTTATCACCAATCATTAGGATATTTGAATTTTCTACTTAAATTTGTATTTATCCATGTCGATCGATACCTATTACCCAATCCATAACCTGAAATCTAAGTTGATTATTCCATGAATGGATTGGCTCTTCTCGCTCCACGGTTCTGGATATTTACTCGTCGAACTGTGGAAGCCTACGACGATACATCTGATCTGATTTCCCGTATCTAATTGAACTTAACATATTATTGGTTGAATCAAATCGAACTTTCAAATTTTCAAATTCTTCAGTTCGATTCAATGTCGAATTTTCAAATTCTTCAGTCTGATTCAGACGAATTTGGTAACTATGGTCTAATCCACCACTTGTATCAACTCTCCTAGTGTATATGGAAATGGTGAATACATTTAACATTTTCCTAACATGGTATCTAATAGGGTTTATCATTTCATTTTTCCTCGCTTAGTTTGAAATTTTGGGTACCCTACCGATTTTGAAATCTCGAGCATGGAGATGGCATTGAACACATGTAGGTGGATGTATAATCCACCACTTCCATTAACTCTCATAGTTTATATGGAATTTGTGACAATGTTTAAGTTTTCTTGGAAACATGGTATCTGGCAGGAGTTTTTTGGTAGAGGTTTCATCCATTTTATGGCATATGGGAGCCATGGCCATGTGAAAGTATAAGGGAACTAGGAACAATGACAATCGACAAGTAGGTTTTGAAAATAGTCTTAAATAAATTGATTTTGGGTGCTTATTATGTTAGGTACCTAACCTCCCTAACCTCTCACGTAGGTAGAATAATATATTTTCCATGTAATAAAGGACAACATTAATAAGGCCTAGTAATAAGGAAGAATAAGTCAAATGTAAGAAGACCTAATAGAAGCTTTCACTTCTAGAAGATATTCCTCTAGGTTGTTCTTTTGGTAGATAGATTTAGTATGAATAAGAGTCGAGGGCATGGGAAGTATTGTCTTGAGAATTATTGTAATAGAGATCTTCTCTGCTGGAGGTTTCCCCCTCAAAGGGGCAAGTGAATATTTCTTTCTTGAATAAAGGTATCATTTTGGTGTTTCTCCTCTCAATATTATGGTGTTCCTTTGATATCTATTGAATAATTTTGTTTCTGCATATTATATTACATCTAGTACCTTACAAGTGGTATCAAAGCATTTTCCTTGGTAGAAAATTATGGGTTATTTTTTTCCAAGGTAGAGATGTATTCTTGTGTCTTAAAGATACAAATATCTATTAGTCAATGCATAAATCTGCGGTCGAGGAGAATCATATACACATGAACTACAAGTGGTACTTAAGTGCACATTGTTGGCCACCGTTGTAACTCTTATTGGTACCCCTTCGAGTGGTAGCGCATCATATAATACTTGTATATGGATTGACCTAGATATCCTCAAGCCCTTCGTAGATAAACCAATTGGCCTCCTGAATGTTATAGTGCTACCAAGAACAACACTTGGGAAGATATTCTATAGTACCTGAGTAGTTGGGTAGTACAACTAAGGGCACAGTCTAGGCTCCTTAGTTGGTGCCCTGAGATATTGGGCCAAGTACTACAGTTGGACCCTACACGTATATCTGAGAGCTATAGCACAGGGAAAACCCTTGTTTGTAGACACCTTGAATACCCTAACCCTTGGTATGGAAACATAAACAAAAAAGACAAGATTTATTGACATGCAATTTACCTCCTTCATTCTGGTTGTGAAATTACTACACATTTTTTCCTGTTAAGAATTTGGGCCTTTCAACATTGCAGTATTATTCAAATCAGAGTATAATTCCGTAGGAGTTGAAAAAAAAAATATGGGGCCTTCCCACACTCTTATTTTAGACCTATCCCATTGCATTTATCTTTTCATCCTAATTGTAGTGATACTTATAATTTTCAACATTTTTTTTCCTGTGGTCCTACCCCATTATTAGGGACATATCTTATTGGATTCCCCTTTTCACCATGATCATTGTCATACCTATCATTTTCGACTCTTTCTTTGACCCCATGGACCCACCCCTCTTTCCATCATAGCACCCACCTGCCAAGAAGAAACCAATTAGAAACCTAGTACCGATCTAGCTTCCCTTCAGGACAGAGTAAACAAGGACATTCCGACCATTCGTGCAAAAATAGACATCATCCAAGACCAACTCCATAACACCATTGGTGAATTCAAAGAAATGCTAGGTGGCCAAATTAATGCATTCCATTCCACGCTCCACCAATTCATGACCAAATTCCAGTCTTCATCCTCCTCTAACCCTCATCTTTATATTGAACGTGTTGACTCCAATCAACCTCTCTCATCTCATTTCAACTACCTCCCTTGTGACCCCCATCTTCCTAGAGTTGAGGTAAACAAATTGATGGATCGGATCCACAAGTATGGTTTACTCAAATGGAATATTTTTTCTCCCTACATGGTATCAATGATGAGTTAACCAAGCTTCGTTATGGAATTCTCTATTTGGATCTAGAAAGATGGCAATGACGTCACAATGCATGCCAACAATATGTTGCTTGGTCACAATTTGTTGTTGAATTGTGTGAATGCTTTGACACAAACACCCATCATTTAGGACGTATGACCAATATGAAACAATATGACATATTATAATATGTTATCACTTCCTTTTATCACTTGGCTTTCAGAACAGAGGGCATTACAGATGCTTTCTTTAAGGAATTCTTTATCAGTGGCCTCAAGGATGAAATTCATGCCTAGGTCATTATGGTTTGCCCCTCGACTTGGTTGGAAGCCACAAAGCATGCTAAGGAGGCACAACGGGTCATTTTTTCCTAGAGTAGAAAACCCACTCTTGTTCCCTGCCCTAAACCCAACCCACTTTCCCCTTAGGCCACTCCTCTCAAGGTCCAAAATTTAACATGGGAAGAAATGGTTGAATTCCAAATCAAAGGTCTTTTCTATAATTGTGATGACAATACTTTTTTTGGAACAAGTGTAAGGAATAAAATCTTCTTATGGTCATTTCATAGGATGTTGCTAAAGAAGAATATGAAGTTCCCACAGTTGAAGAGCTACCCCTTCATGATGCTACTACTCCACCTACTGACCCATCGGAAGTTGAACCATTGATTTCATTACATGCCCTCACATGCTTCTCGACTCCTCAAACCCTCAAGCGTATTGGCTATATTAAACATAGGAAAGTCATTATCCTTGTTGACAGTGGAAGCACCCATAATTTTATTCACCATCGCATTTCCCAGTACATCAATTGTTATATTCGCATCATCAACAATTTTAAAATCATGATAGCTAATGGTGGTTCCATGAAATGTGGTCGGCGTTGTGAAAAGGTACATCTTCAAATTGGATAGTACCACCTGAAATCTCATATTTTTTCCATTGAAATGGGCAATTGTGACATTATGCTAGGTTATGAATGGTTATGCACTTCGAGCCCCATTCTCATGGATTTTAAGGAATTAACCATGCAATTCCAACAACATGGACAACAATATCGATTCCAAGGCATCACAACAGGTTCCCCTGATATCATTAGTTCCCAATGCATGGAAAAGATTCTAGAAAAATGTCATTAAGGTATTATTGTCCAACTCCATTCTATTCAAGCATTTGATACACCTTATGTGCATATTGACATCCAATCTCTCATATCCAAACACCAAGATGTTTTTTCCACTCCCCAGGGACTTTCCCCTTCCTATGGTGTTGATGATCATTCCATTCCACTTATCCTTAGTAGTCTCCCTCCCAATGTTCACCCTTATCATCATCCCTTTTCCCAGAAGAATGAAATTGAGAAAATCATGTAAGAATTGATTGAAGTGGGTGTTATCCTTCCTAGTACCATCCCCTATTCTTCTCATGTGGTCGTGGTACTCAAGAAAGAAGGTAATTGGCTGATGTGTCCAAAATTTTGTTCCCTCAATAAACTCACAATCAAAGACTAGTTTCTCATTCTTGGATGAATTGAGCGGTGCCCAGTACTTTACTGAACTTGATCTCTGATCTGGTTACCACCATATTCATATGAAAGAAGAAAACATTCCAAATACTTCCTTTAGAACTCATGAGGGTCACTATGAGTTATTGGTCATGCCCTTTGGCCTTTGTAATGCTCCATAAACCTTCCAAAGTCTCATGAATCACGTCTTTCATCCTTTTCTATGTCATTTTGTCTTAGTTTTATTTGATGATATTCTGATCTATAGTAAAACTTGGAAATCCCATCTTGCCCATGTGGATCGAGTTCTTCATATCCTCTCTCAACACAAAATTTTCCTCATATAATATAAAGGTTCCTTTGGAGCCTCAAAAGTGGAGTACCTGGGTCATAGTGTTGGAAATGATGGTGTAAGGTTGGATCATAAGAAAATTGAAGGTATGCAGGATTGGCCTTACCCTGAAACTCTTAATATCTTGTGTGGATTTATGGGTTTAACAGGTTATTATCTCAAGTTTGTTAAGAATTATGGAAAAATTGCAGCACCTCTCACGACTCTCCTTAAAAATAATTCCTTCAACTAGACTCCAACAACTAGAAAATCCTTCCATGCCTTGAAAGAGGCTATGTGCAGGACGCTGGTCATGGCTCTTCCAGACTTCACCAAGACCTCTTTCTTGGAATGTGATGCTTCTAGAAAAGGAATTGGGGTGGTCCTCATGCAAGAGGGTAGGCCTTTGGCCTTCACCAACAAACAAATTTCAGACATAAATTTGGGCCAATCAATCTATGAAAAGGAAATTTTGTCTATTCTGCATGCAATGGATCTATGACGTCCTCATCTATTGGGGAAAGGCTTCTAGATTAAAATTGATCACCAGATCCTCAAGTATTTTCTAGAACAAAGAATTTCCTCCCTAGAGAAACAAAAATGGGTACCCAAGCTATTCGGCTACAATTATGAGATCATTTACAAGAAGGGAAAAGAAAATGTGGTCATTGACTCTCTTTCCAAAAAATATGAAGAAGGAAGGGTCCCTCTTTTCCCTCTTTTTTGTTGTACTAGATAGTCTCCATGCTGCTCGCTAGGAAAGGTTCCAAGATCCCAAAATCTCTCATCTCATCCAGCATTTGCAAGAAAATTTTCCATCTTCTCCAGGGTACTCTTGGCACAATAATGAGCTTCACTACAAAGGCCCCCTATATTTAAGCAACCGGTCACAACTTAAATCCACAGTGCTTTCTCAGCTTCATACTTCACCTATAACCGGGCATTCAGGGTTTACCAAAACCTACGAAAGGGTCAAACGTTCTTTTTTCTAGGATGTTATGAAACAAGACATCCAAAATTTTATGGCTGAATGTGATATCTATCAACGCAACAAGGGAGAAACAATCAAATCCCAAAGAACACTCCAACCCCTTCTATTTGGCGAGATATTTCTATGGATTTTCTTTCCAAATATGCTCATTTATGTGCTTTGCAACATCCCTTCATCGCATACATAGTGGCTCAAGTTTCATGGATAATATCTTCAAACTTCATGGCATGCCTCATTATATTTTCTCTGATCGACATCCTACTTTCACCAGCATTTTTTGGCAAGAATTGTTCAGGCTATAGGGAACCTGTTTGCATCTCAGCACCACCTATCATCCCCAAACTAATTGCCAAACTAAAGTTCTCAACAGGTGTTTGGAAACATATTTGAGGTGTTTTCATCTGAGAGGAAAAATCAGTGGGCTCAATGCTTACCCGTCGTTGAATGGTGGTATAACACTTTTTACCATACAACTACTCACATGACTCCTTTTGAAGCAGTATATGGACAAAATCCACCTTCAGTTCTCTCATACATGCTTGGTGTCTTGAAGGTCTAGACGGTTGATCAAACTCTTACATATTGAGAGGCTATTCTCTGTAACCTCAAGGAAAATTTGGTCATGGTTCAGAATCGCATGAAGCAACAAGCGGATCAAGGTCACTTAGAGCGCCAATTTGTTGAAGGGGACCAGGTGTTTCTTCAATTGCAACCTTATAAGTAGACTTCACTCAAGGATGACCATTGTCAGAAACTGGCACCAAAATTTTATGGTCCTTATACAATTCTCAAGCAAGTGGGATAGGTGGCCTATCAGTTATTTTTTTCTAGTCATTCTAAGCTCCATCATGTTTTTCATGTCTCATGCTTAAAGAAGGTGATTGGAACGAAGTGCCAAACTCGAACCAGTCTTCCCGAGTTGGATGAAGAAGGCTCCATATGGTTGCATCCATAAGAAGTATTGGAATAGCATGAGCATCATCTCCATCAGCACACCATCAAGGAAGTGTTAGTACAATGGAAAGATACAACTCCAGTAGATGCCACCCGGGACCCAACTACCATTCTGCAACAATTTCCTCATCTCAAGCCTTGAGGACAAGGTTGTCTTTTAAGGGGGAGGGCATGTTAGGGAAATAACCTCCCTAAGCCCTCATGTAGGTAGAATCATATATTTTCCATGTAATAAAGGTCAATATTAATAAGACCTGGTAATACAGAAGAATAAGTCAAATGTAAGAAGACCTAATAGAAGCTTCCGCTTCTAGAAGATCTTCCTCTAGATTGTTTTTTTGGTTGATAGATTTAGTATAAATAGAAGTCGACAGCATGAGAAATATTGTCTTGAGAATTATGGTAATAGAGCTCTGCTCTACTCGAAGTTGCCCCCTCGAAGAGGCAAGTGAACATTGTTTTCCTGAATAAAAGTATGAATTTAGTGTTTCTCTTCTCAATATTTTGTTGTTCCATTGATATGTGTTGAATATTTATGTTTATGAATATTATATTACATCTGTAACCTTACATATTAACCATCATCATTCTTCCCACTACAATTGGTTGTTGGAATTTCATTTTTAATTGTTTTTACCGTATAAATTTCTATTTTTTTTAAATTCAAATAGAAGAGATCAGATGACGATTTTTTTTTTTTTAATTCAAATAGAATGGATTAGAGGAGGATAAAGAGTTTAGATACAAGATCAAACAAAAGAAAGAAGTTAACATCACATATCACAACGTCCACCTAAAAATGCAACAATCAAAATTAATTTTATGAAAATAACTTTTAACCATATTTTATAATATAAAGTTTTAATAATATTTACCGAAAAACCTGATAATAAACATTCCCCCTTGGTTTGGTTTTTTTCCCGCAAGTTTAGGTTTGCGTGCATTTTCATTGGCTTGATTACACTGTGCATGTCGATGTAGTAACCATGCTTACTACAATTGCTTGAAGATGTAAAGGGTAGTTTTCAATTTCTCTAAGGGATTTGGATTGGTCTGTAGGTGAGACACCACTAGGTGTGTTTGGGATCAAACTTAAATGGAATATATATCCCTTATGAGTTTCTTTAAAGTAGGCTTTAGGTCATTAATGTTAAGGGTTTGCATCTGAGTTTTGTCTTGTGCAATGGTGAGTGAGCATTGAATGTCATAAGATTAGGATACAATATGTTGCTTGCATCCTTTAACTGGTCTGAATTCATAAGACCCCTAATCATAGTGTTAGAAATGTTGTACATGTAATGGAGTTGTGTTAGAATATTGTAGTATGAGAATGAGTGAGGGACAAAGAATCAACATTGTGAGTAATAATGCAATTATGTAATTGTTGTCTAACGTAGCTAGACATTTGGTGTATGAGTGATGACAAAAATCTTTGTGGCATCTTGTATTTTGTAAGCATCATCATGATCCTTATTCTACATATTAGGTACATCATATGATTTTCCCCAACCAATTTTGCATCACCTTTTAGAATAGACATAACTTATTTTTTTATTTCTAACTTGAAAGCATTGTTGTTTATAGCCTGACAATTGTCAAGTAATTTTATATTTTTAACTCTACCTTTTACATGAGAAGAATTCTTCAAAGTGTCATGAACCTACTATTTGGCATCTTGCATGAATTCGGGATTGGTGGTGTTCATAGTATATTTATTTCTATATTTTTAATACTTCTTAAGAATGTATTCGACCCGCTCCTACATAGTGACATTTTTTTGTTTGAACTATTTTTCTGGACCTCTGTCTAGGGTTTCTCATGGAGAGTTTTAATTTTTTTT